>JAAAYG020010758.1:8377-23782 GCA_009936455.2 Tomocerus minor | reverse complement strand
TTTAGAATTTGTTACCTTCCTTTTTTATAAAAAAGCAACTAAGTTAAAACATAAAAAAGTTGCTTTTTAGTACCCTGGTATTAAACAAGGAAGTGTAACATACGGGGCATATCTACTACGACACAGAAAGCTGGTAAAGCATTTCTTTTTATTTTCCCCCTTCAAATTATCTCGTCATATGGCCACGTGGGTATATCTGTCAAAATCTTACAAAAAATTCATACTAAAAAGATACCAGTCCTAATCTTCCCTTATTTATAAACAAGATATTTTGCACCAAATATTAATGATCATTGATCCGAAACCTCTGAGCACAAAAACAAAAAAAATGAACTTTTTCATTACAAACACATTTTTGCACATCACAGCGGCTGATTTTACGTTCCATTGATTCTACAATAATTCATAATGATGGTCATTGTCAATGCAATGGTATAGCATTCTGTAATTGTTGGCCATGCATGAGTATGAGTCATCGAAATAATTTATCATCAATATTCCAGAGGTTGTCTTTAGGTATCGTTTCTCATCTCATTGATATCAGTGCAAGTGTCTAAGTACTCTGAACAAATTTTATGCTTTGGAGGAAATAGAAAATAGAATTTAAGGTTTTCTAGTGTTTCCGTTGGAAGCATTAGGAAGATTGCAAAACTCCAGTTTGTTGGAAGCGTTACGTAACTTTAGGCACGACTACGTGCTACATTTTTATGGATTCTTGCACTTGGAAATGAGCACAAGTTGTTTATTTTACGTAAAGTTGGGATTTACCTGCGCATTTATTAGGCATTACTACATTGCTCTAACCTGCCCTAGCCACACAGAACAATATAAAAGTTTTATTATATGTACAGCTCGCTACTTGCTTTTATGTCTTTATGACAGCTGTACATTCTCACTTTTACTACGCTGTGTATTGCGCAATGCATTGGTAATTTCCAAGTGTCCCTACATCTTTAGTGCAGCTACAAAATCATTTTACATTTAGTTGGAGCTTCAACCCTAAGTGCTGTAGACAATGAAAGTATCACACGGAAAGACCGGAAATGATTCATAGAAGTTGTCACTTTACAAACATACGGTTTTTGCTGTTGTTGTGTCTATGAGTGTCTACAGAGGCAGAGTACGTAATTAACAATTCTACAGAAAGAGGAAGTATGGCTGATGTCTAGTATTGGTCTATAGCTATAATAATAAGCACATATTATTATAGACATCAATTTATATCTATATCGTTTTATTTATGTTTGGAGGATGCTTCAGCTATTGTACATAGTGCATACAAGTCGTTATAGGCTACTAATAAAAGGATGGAATATTGCAAGATGAAGGTAGAAGGTTATTTACAGTAGCTTTCCATTGAGGGCATATTACTATAACATTTAATTAGACAATTATTCAAGTTAATCACCACAGAGTTGTGTGCTGAGGTGACAAGGAATGACTTCATTTCATTCATTCTTTATTTAATGTTTATTGTTAGGAATTTCAGTGGAATTAGCAGGTAGTCTTCCTATATAGGAACTTTGTGTCAAAACGTAGGTACAGAGAGAGATGGAGTATGCTGGTAGAGGAATGCCCAAAACAGCTAGCTACCTTAACCACAACTTGACTTTCTTCCATTGAATTAACTTTCTCCTCTCACATTCTCGACTGCTCTAAAGACGGAATAGCTATTTTCCATAAATGATAAAGCAAATGCAGTGAATGAGTTCTAAAGAGTGCACACGCAGTCGCTGCCATTCTACGTGCATTACATTTTGAAAGTTAGGGCCATATAGCACATAATAAAATCATACGCTGTAAATAAGTAAATATTATGGAGTAGTTATAGCACACCTTAGCTTATGGCATCCCATCCTATTTAGTTAGTTAGCTCGAAAGAGAGAGAGAGAGAGCCTACGCTTCCTTTCCTTCCGCATAAAGTTTTCTGCCAAACGAAGGATAGAATATCCGAGGAAGAGCTGAAAACGTTTGAGGACAGGATAATGTTGATGATGATGGGCTCTCATTAAAACTAATATGTACGCTAACGCTAGCTAACCAAGCAGAACGGCGCAGGAGGCGAATGTGAATGGGATGCTCGAATTCTATATGACATCTCAAACACCTAATAATAGTCGGAAACCTTGTTTCTAAAAGTTATGCATACATAGCAATACATTATCCCATTAGAGATTGCCTTTCCTATATTATTATGCAACTTGAGACATGACGGCGAAACTACAAATATTATGTCGCCGAAATGATAGTCTTCCATTCCTGCACGACGCTGTGAGTGCTGGAGGATGACGGAGCTGAGGTTGATGAAATGAAATAGAATGGTGACGAAGGTAGAGTAGAATAAATGGTGACATCCTAGCACATTATATTCCACATTACTTTCGCTCGCCTATTTTCATACGCAAGGCCCCTGCACTCCACACTAGCTACCTATTCCCTTTCTGGTGCCACTAGACTCTCTTCTTTTGTAAGGACTACTACAGCACTAACTACATAAAACAAGCACACACTACACGACTACATCCCATCAAACAAGCACAACTGCACGGCAACTAATATACCTAGTTGACATGAGTCGAGCACTTGGATGGAACGAAGATTATTATTATGTTGAGAGCTACACATATTTACCGTGATTATTTACGCACGCAGAGCAAGAATAACGGCCCGAGAGCCAGAAACGGAGACAGCACCATTATTTATTTCAACCCTGCTCTATAGACCATATAAAGAGTACCCAAAGACTCTGTGCTGCTTACTATGTACGTACAGACATTTCTAAACATTCTACTTTGTGCAAGACCGACCACTAAGGACAACTGTGCATTAGAATATCCACGGGATAATAATATTCCTCAAAGAAATACTTTATAGCTTACAGTTCTCAGTAATAATATTTGTGCATATAGACATATCCACAATTCTCCATTAATATTTTCACTAAAGATTCTCAGAATTCAAACAGAAAATCTACAAGTAAAAGCAGAGATCCTACAAAGACTTATTATCACACACATCTGACTATGACTTTTGAAATCAAAATTAATATGCTAATTATTGCAGGAATATAGTTTACAACACTGACCACCTTTAATATGACAGACAATATTATCACTTTCCTTTCCAACTCTCCTGATAAATTCTATTTAAGCACACTGCCGTTCTTTCCACAGTTTTCTCCACAGACTAACTTCAGTTTTAGCTTGAGGCTTAGAAATTTTCCGTTACTTGCTGACGGTGGTAGTGCTTTATGGGGAAATTATATACCAGATATATTTGCATAACTGTTTCAAAAGTAAGGCATTAAATGGGGCATTTCATTCCTTCAAATGAGATAAAACTAGCATCTCTATGCATATCTACTACACAGACTGAAGTCTTGAGAAAAAGAGTGGCGCTTTCCCTTTAAATTTAGTACTTTCTTCTAGTGGTGACATACTACTAAGTTTCTCAGAAGAACAGCTAATAATACTTAGCCGACATTTACAACAAAGGTTAAAAATACCATGAACTATGGCAGTGCTATGTCTGGTAACCGAAACTTTTTCAATCACACTTTGACATAATGTATGCAAAGCATAGTCTGAAACTTACACTCTTATCTCCCTATAAACTTTCCTACTCCTGCATTCCCCTCCAAACTTTTTCTTCTGAATATTATTATTGAGCCTTCTAATGATTTGCATTGCTTTGTAATTGCCCTCATGACTCTTAACAATGATGAGCTAATATTATAGAAAAAGTATCAACTGCGTATCAATAATGGGTACAAAATAAATCAAAAGCCATCAATACTACTTACATATCACAACTGGTGGATAATTATTGTTTTCGCTCTTTAATATTACAGATGTACTAACAAACATTACTTATAGATTGTGCAGTGTCCTAGTGTCATCACGTTTACTTTACATTCATTTAGATGTAATAATAATGCTATTATGTTATTGCTACTCAAAATGAATGTCATGCTATTGTTACTTATTATCAACCATTCAATTAATACGTATTAAACAATAGAGGTTATTGACTAGACTAGGTTACTAAAGAACCCAGTCTAGACTATACCAAGAAAAATTGTAAAGAAGTATGATAGTATTTTCTCACACAAAAACCTAATTTGCAATTTGGTTGTCAACTCTCGGATTCCTTTAAAATGTATGGCGATAAAAGCCTTGAAATGGGACTCTTTCCGGAAGTAGAGAAAACATGAGTTTGGTAAAACAGAGTGGGACAAGAAACCATAGAGAGAGAGAACGGAAGGGACTAACGATCACAGAGATCTATTTCTTCCACTCATTGCGCCGAAATGCATTGGTCTTCAATCTCTATAAGGACATGCACAAGATGTAGAAAATGGGAGTCGGGAAATAGCTATAACGACAAGGAACTATTGATAGAACGAGAAGTCATAACGGACAAGTTAAACTAAAAGGCTCAATTTACGTGCTATTCACATCTCTGGCATAATGCAGCTAAATGGTTCTCTCCCCTCCGATTTCCTCCTTCTAGTAGAAGTAAGAGTAACAGAGTATATCGGTGGTATGTAAGTAGGAGTCTTCGCACCAGCCAGCACCCCTCGTTTATCCCAACTATGCACACTCAAGTCGAACTGAAGAAGGAACTACTTATTTTAGTTTGGCAAAGTTGCTAGTTGAAAGGACTCGGTTTCTTATAGAGATAGAGAGAGAGAGAGAGAGAGAAGGAGTGAGTGAAGGGAAGAGGGAAGCCGCTGCTGTGAAACTCGTGAAACTTTCTTTTATTTTCTTTGCAGAGCTTTAGCGGAGAGCTCAAAGAAAATATTGCGTCTAAAAATGGTCCAAGAGAGTTTGAACTTTGAGGGAGAGCATTAAACAAGGGCAGAGAGTATAGAGACAGAGAGAGAGAGAGAGAGAGAGAGGGGAGGGAGGGGATAAATAGAGGCAAACATGTCGGCTATAGATAATGTAAATTTGAAATGTGTAAATTAAGCCGCGTCCAACCAAGAGTAAAATTCACATTTCTGTCGTGTAGTGACGTACGTAGTTAAGTTGGAGCTAGTATGTGGATAACTATGAGGGCTCTTCGTCTAACTAAATAATAGTAAGGACATATTGGGGATAGTAAGGGAAAAGGACCTATAGAGAAAGTAGAGTGAAAGCAGATGAAAAAGTATTTTATCTGTAGGAAGGCAGGAGTGTAGCAACAGGGAGCCAACAAAATTCAACGGAGCCAAAGAAAGGAATGAAATGAGGGAAATGACAAGACAAGGTCCCTTCTTTCTCTCTTTCTTCCCACTCCCTTATTCCCTCTCTTTCTCTCTCCACCAAGTTCACAAGTGTATACAAGAGGAGTGTATGGCTGTAGAGCACTTGTATCCCAATTCCATGTACACTTATTATGGGGTAAGTAGGTAGGGAAGAGACGGGAGCTGGAGAGTGAAAGTGCCATGAGAAAAGGAAGGAGTAGGAAACGAAGTAATTTGAGTAAGAGCTTATTAGCGATTCAGAATATGTCTTGGGGTATGTACATTCATTTGATCAAGAGCTGAACGCGTTATGCATTTCTAATGATGTGAACATGAGCAAGGAGCAGGAACGCGGAACAGAACTACATCTCCGCCACTTTCCTACCTTACAGAGCTTTCTCTTTTCCACTCCGCGCCTCGTTTCCCAGCCACGATGCACGGATGAAGACACGGAAACTGACTACAGACATGTTCATACAGACATTTGCACCATCCCAATCAAACTGGGCCATAGCAGCCAACCTCCAGAATGCAAGCCGCACTCAACCTCCCTCCCTACCGATGCAAGGAATTCAACAAATATTCCTTATGTATGACTCAATGCACTTTCACTACACTTACCTACCTCCCTACTATTTTTCTCTTCCCATTCAATCCTCCTCACCTCTCCTCTCCTACTCATATACATTCTCTCGCTCTCTAAACACTCAAATCATCCCAGCTTAAGACTTTCCCTACACTCCACATTTTAACACTTAGGCAAACTGCAATTCTATGGACACAGCACCATGATTTTTAGACATGAGAGCATACATGACTATGATAATCAATTCTAATTGTCACCAAGACTAGAATCAATCGATTCAATCAAACCATAACTTTCTATTTTTAATCACCGGTAATTATGCCTATCCAGATTGCAGAAGATATTTTAACGTCTACCTAGATTCTAACAAATTTTCTGTAAAACTTGCATTAAAACAATGAAATTTACGTTTTACACAGATAAGAATGCGTTAGCAGAAAAAATTCATACTTACAGCACATGACAGGCATATAAATAGAACTGCCTATTTTAAGTCTCAAATAATTGCAATCCCTAATTGCTTCTCGTGAGGCTAAAGTTTTAAGAAACCAAAAATGTTGTGGAATGGACATATAAAATCTAGTTTTGACATTAAATGCATTTAATTTGTAATTGCATTTTTTCAAAGAATGGCGTTAATTCAATTAAATATTGTACTGAACAGGTGACAACTGTCAATTTAATTTTTTTACAATGAATGTTTATAACTTCGTTTAGTGAAACTTGAGTGAAACTAGGAATTGAATGAGAGGACTCATTCACAAGAAACGTTTTATCAGTAAAGCGATTGAAGTAAATCTAAAGGAAAACTAAGCGGAGACTGTGAGGTGAAATGATCCGGTTTACGTAGACATAAACGTAAGTGAAAGTGCATTTACAGAAAGAAATTTAGTAGTGTGTCTGTATAAAGGAAATGAAAGTATTCTTGGTATATGCATATCCTGAAGGGTGTAGGTTCACAGAGTGAGGTAACTATGATAAAGCATAAAACTCAACTAAAAGCTCGCATAAAACCTGTACAGTGCTTTACTATTGGATAATATTACCCTTCCTACGTCTCTCCCATGCTATTATTATGAAATTAAAACGAGCATAATTTAGCTAGAATAGGTAAATGTCTCCTCCAGAGAGAAGCGGAGCAGAGCGAAAGAAGATATGTTTCCACAGAAGGGCTTAGCACAGCGAATATTGCGAATCAACTTTCTGCCCTATATACCTCCATTCATTTCACCATAGCCGTAGATTACGCCTGCGAGTAGACGCTTGATATTAGAATCAACTACGAGGTGAATATGCATTTGCCCAGACTACTACACAGTTACATTATTCTATTAACTTATACTTATTTCCCTCGTCTATGAAAGATTTTACTCTGAGTAAATATTGTTTTCCTCATTTGCTTTCAAAGAACATTTAACGCCATCGGAAACACCGAAAATGCCCTTTATACTAAAGTTCCCAAGTCTTCAATAACAATTTTCATGTTTTGCAATGAGGAAAAAGATTTTACGCCCATATTTTCAATTGTTTTGGACTATTCAAAAATTTAGAATGCATTTTCCGAATTTAACTGTTTTTCCTGCCATGCATGCATAAGTACGCTAAACGCGATTTCATTTAATGATGGATATGATTAGCAGGTATATATTTGAGAGACAGTTCGGTATGAATATTACTTGGAATTTTTTTAATATATCTAAGGCTGAGTTTCCATTTGGCAGATGGTGTATTGTATTTTCTTTGGTGCAGTGATGGAGTTGTTATGGAGTGGAGTCACCCGCCTCGGTTACTTCATTACAAGCTCATAGTTTATGAAACATAAAAAGTAAAGATAGGAGGGAGCGTAATAAGGTTTAGTCTGTGTTAATCTGCACAACTGATATAGTGCATTTTAATGCTGCTAAGGATTACGACTTGACTTGACCTGAATTAGATTTGGCATTTAGATGAAGAGAACAAGAGTTTACTACTTCACATATCCAGACTATTTACTTACCTAAGAGAGCTTATTAGACTTGCCTTACCGTCCTTACTCTTTACTCTTTACACTGCCTTTCCTTTATCTACCTATTCGACTAGGTATTAGTTGTTCGTAGATATGGAATCTTTCCTTTACGACAATTAATAGTGATAAATTTCACCTTTAAACTACAGCTTTTATCCAGCCATTTGAATTTCAAATACTTTATTGAATTATACTGGTGACACTTGAATGACTTTAATTGCCCGTTTGAAATTTATTTGTTGAACAAATCTCAATTCAAGATAGTCTGGTCAAATTCTACTTTTAATGTTTACTTTCAACATCTCTTAAAAGAGCAATGCACGGAAAATTTTATTCGCATTACACTATCAGATTTTATCTCGCACGTGGACTTTAGTGTATTATATAAACACATCCCAGGTACTCCAACTATTTACATACACAGATAATCAGTTACTCTTATGTATTTCGTATGTATATAGATCACCTACAGAAATGGCTCTGTGTCGTTTGTGTGCAGTGACTTTAAATTTTCTATAGCATATTAAAAATAAATGGATATTAAGCACCGTAAAGTAATAGTAAAGAAAGAGAAATGTCAAAGCTATGAACGAGAAGAATTAAAGTGAGACGGAATGTCTACTTAAGTGTAGTCAATTCTACAAGAATAACAATAATAGTCGTGGAGTATAAAGAGACTTGCTATTGATATCGTAATTCCGTAGAATAATAGAGTTGCTTAGATTAATCGAGCAAGTTGATGTACTATTAGTGTCAGAAACAAGCCACACCTCGCTTTGGCAAATGTCTAAAATTGATGGGAGGGGATGAGAATGTGTAGTTTAAAATGGAGGTGTATTCCGTTGTGGAAATGAATAGAGACGGCAGTAACGAATGAGGAGGAGGTGAGGTAGTTTGGGAGGAAACAAAGTAATATTCTCGGCGACTAAAGACGTCCTGGTGGAATTGGACATCACATCAGGAACAAAAGAGCTTTCGTAGAAGAATCAACAAATAAAGTAACATAGGCTGTGATTAAACACGTTATTAGTGCCGCGGCCCACAACCGCCCGCTCTCTGCCTATTTAGATTTTGAAGGGGCGCACTAAAGCCGCTAACGCACAACAAGCTGTACAACAAAACGCCATCAAGAGAAACGAAGTCCGACGAATTTCTATTTAAGTGCCTATAGTCTACCTCCTTCCATGAACTGTCCGCATTAGAGCAGAGAGCCAGAGTTATCGAGCAACGGACCAAATCGAGAATGTCACGAGAAAAACACTCATGTCGAGTCGACTGTTGGGCAGAGGAGGAATCCGCGGTGCAGTCTCCTAGCACTAAGCGCATTTGAGCAAACATGAACATTGAATTGGTCATGCACGACTGCTCATTGAAACTATTCAACGCTAATCAAAATCATGACTCTGTCACAACCACACAAACAAACAAATCTACGTGGACGAGGCTCCGAATATTACATTCCGCACTCTCTTTTTCCACCCTGCCCAAAAGCCTAGTGGCGACACACGAGAATTCGGGGACAGAAGCACAGGATATTATCCCAGTAATGTAATATCCTCATCATTATCGTTATGACTATGAATTGCTAACGTTAATTCAACCTGCATTCATGGAAAATGTAACATACTGCCGCTCAAAGATTTCTCCCGTCTCATCCACTGATTAATAGTTACTTCTACGGCAGTTCCGCAGTATATCTAAAATACACTTTCGAACAGGTACGCTATAAGTGACACAACTCATTTATTACTCTTACTGTAGCTACAAGAGATGGGATCGTTTCACGGACACTATTCCTAGAAAATGTACCGCATTAGTGAAATAATCAAAACAATGTAGAATTCTGCATTCAAAATGATTGTTTTTAACCAACATCACACAGGCATCTCCTCTAATAGAAAATTAGTGTGCAAAACGAAATGCTAAATATTATTTCCTATATATACTAATTTAGGAAACTGCCATTGCTAAATATGCGTTTACATTTAGTGGGTACTCTTTTTACATAGAAGTTTATAAATCCATTATACAGTCTCTGTCTGTGTGAATTCATAATGGGTTTTCTACTTTGCACATAAAATATTATCAAAATGTGTTTGGAATGTTTTTCAGCATTTTGTAGACTGAGTAAACAATATTATAACCTACTCTGGTATTTTTACCATGTTCTTTAATTAGATAAATTATATCGCAAATATTATTAGCTATATAGACAAGATTTGGGATTCCATATTTAAACTACTGGAATTTCGAACACATTGATTAAAGCAATTAGCGACATTACTAAACCAAATCACAGAGTGGCAAACTGTTGTGCCGGTCCCAACTCAACGAGCACGAAACACGGAACAGTTAACAACAAATTGGATGGGGAAAGGTATGTGCTACACAGACAAAACACTAATAAGGTAGAAGGCACAGCAAACATCGTCAAAATATGCTGGTGTTTATCTATACGGCTATATCTTAGTGGACTATTACTCGTAATACTAAATATGATATTTAATTTGCATAGCTACATGTTTGGAGTTGCTCTAGACGCGTGTATGTATATATAGGGATATAAATCAATGTAGAATATGAAGGTGAGCATTGTTATTGGTGTTTTCTACCAATATAGTTACAAATAGGCATTCATTATGCACAGTGCGCACTGCAGTGTAGCAAATTATAACAGTCATACACGGAGAGGCAGAGAGTAATTTAACATTTTGATTTAAATTCAACATCCTTCGAAATTAGTATTCCACTCATTCAACAGCTTTGCATTAGTTGCACATTATATGTTATGGTTGCTTTGCTCTGCTTTTATTTTGTGCCCAAAGGTACGCACATTGCTGAGGATATGTTGTGGAACGGATGGAGGTGCATGAGTCCCTAAACACACTCACACTTACATTCACCATGATTTTACTTATGTAGCTGAATGAAACAATTGGATTACATTGTCTACTATTATGTCGGAGCAATGTCGGAGCATATGAAGAGAAAGAGAGAGAGCAAAGCTGAATGGGACAATTTATACATTCTGACTGACTATGCAGGAGTTGTGATAAAAGTCTACTATAGCCCTGCACGTCAGATAATCATGCTCTAATGCTGCATTCCCTGTGCACATTATGCACACTGTCATGTCATGAAAGACTATGACAGACACCAGTCTCTGGCTAAAGGTGAAATTACTATCCGTCATCTCCCATACAATACAATGACGCCACAAAACAATGAACACCATTTTCGTAAACAAATCCTACAGAATTACATGTTACATCTCTCCTTTCTTCACTAATACCTTCTGCACCTCTACTTCTAACATTACAACAGATAACGACGCACACAATAGACATCTGCAAAATAATGTCTACCGTAGCATACAGTGTCTAATTTTACTAAAAACTAAATCATTTTCAACTTTCCTGTACTCCTACTACTTATCTACCTCTCAATAATATTATATTGCATCTATATAATACATCTACAACGCAGAATTAGACTAGCTCTCCAACCCTACAATATTATTATCGTAAAATATATCTATCTCTATGTAGCATCTGAACAGAGTCTGTAGAGACAGGCAGACTTTGTACTTTGTACTATATACACTAGGTATGCTAATATTAAACAAATGGGAGCAAGCACCTTTTGTCTTCTGTTTTGCTACACTATCCAGTTCCTATTATCAGCTCATTCACACTTAGACAGACAATTTCAGGTCTCTCTCGTTTCTTGTATAGCAAACAAACCAACATTTACACAGTGGTATATTTATACTAGACACAAACGTCCAATCTAATCTACGTTATTTACCAATGCACAACAACATTGAATGAAAGCAGTCCTTTCTTACCTTATCATCGTAAAAGCCGTAATCATCATCCGTCCGATTTTGGCCCAACAGACGATCTGTTTCTTGATCCGTGTCCGCATCTGCATTTGTACAAATATTAATCATTAGAATTTATGTGGTCATAATTTCGGCAGCCTACCATTCATATTCTAAACCAAATGCATCACCGCATTGTAATTGTCATCATTTCAGTAATGCATCACGGAATATTCATTGACGAGGCACGACAAGACAGCTGACAACCCATTAACAATACAAAAGAGATGTAACCAGCGTAAACAGACCCATTAATTTTCTTAGCATATTTATTATGCAAATAAATAGCAAATATTCTCTTCGCTACTTTTGACTTTTCCTAGCACGCAACATCGCACTTACACCTACAGCGTAGCGTTTTCATTGTTAAGTTTGCGTTTCTACTGATTCACACCGGCAAAATAGAGAAGAGCAGCAAAGGTCATTAACTATTGCGTTTTCTATACTTATACTTTTCTCGTACTGTAATAGTTATATTATAAGTAAATGTCTCTGACGCAAATTGCAATTTTCTAAATTTAGGATGACCATGATACCCAATTGGAGCAGACTCATCAACTGGTAATATTAAGCTATTCTGACTTCATCAAGCCAAATATATTTATTCCTCAAGAGAAGATCGATCGATCATACCAGAAAATAATATTTTCATCAAGAGAACCATTTACTAGCACAACAACAATATTATTACGTCCCCAGGCATTAGAAAACTTATTTTAAATTCATAGATTCAAGCATGTAGTTAGTAAGTTGCGCAGCTTATGGAAATATCGAAATCCAGTAAATTCTGTCGTTTTTAACCCCGAAACCTTTATTCCATACCATGAAAACATAATAGATATCAAAACTTAGAAATTTTGATGTAAAAAAGTACCAGCTTCCCCTACTAGCTACTTTTCAAATTGTAAGATTTCTACCAAGGTTTAGGAGAGACAGCTCAACTAAAAGTACTGTCTCTGTAAACATTATAACTCTGACTAACTCTGTAAACTCTGTAAAGAAGTTAATTTAAACTGTCGTGAACCCAGTTCCTGCAAACAACAAACCTCGTCAAAACTAATTTTTCACTTTATGTTTATACTACTAATAAACTCTAGAACATTAGAGTAAGTAGAAGGGCAAAAGGTCAAGGATGAGTACTCAGTGTAATTACTTAGACAGGACGACGGGACGAGGTATCTTTAGTTAGGTTGATGAAAGGAGAGTTACATAATAGCAGCTAATATTACAGTAGGTATGTATACCTTTCTTTGAGATTAGGACTGAAGTATAAAATAACCATCGAGATTACTTAAAGAAAGTAAAAACAAGTCTTTTAGATCTGTAAGAAAAGCAAATTACAAGATAAAAGGAAAACATTTGTGGCTAGCTGGGTGGTTAGTTGGTAGTTGGTTAGGAAGAGCAGGACAGTGAAAGTTGTTCAAAGGAAGGCGAGGAGATGAGAAAGGAGAATCCGAGTCAGCAATTCGAAACTCAGCACTGTACGCTCTCTTTCCTTTCCACGACTCAGTTTGAGAAATGCTGTCTGGGAAAAAGTGAAAGTGTTGGGGCTACGGTGAAATCTGTTAACTAATCTGCATAGCTAACTAGGTGTATATGTTTAAATATATGTAGGCATGTTCTACTTCTCTTTTCTTCCGTCCTGTTCCACACTTACAATTTTCTATTTCTCAATACAGAAGGTAAACACAAAGCCCCGCTCTTGCCGCACTTCTAAAAGGCTTAAATGTCAAAGTTCGTTCACAGTGGCAGCCACTTCTAAGACAGCAACAGCTGTATAAATAAGAGAAACACGATAATGCACCCACTCTCTTTTCTGTCTTTCCTATAATTATTTTATAATGGAATCATCGGAGTAAAATTGAAGGAGGAGAAGGAAGGAGATGAAAATTATCGAATTATAAGGTTATGAAATATGGGAAAACTGATTTAGCAGTTTGGAATGATGATACGATTAGGGTTATTGTGAAAAAGCCTCAGTAGACTATGCAATTTATTTTCTCTTGACGGAAAAACTAAGTATATGATGGAAAACAATAGTTTAGGAAATGTAATCCTGAATGTAAGCCAATAACTCGGTAAATGTGTATGTGGATGGGGTAGTACGGAGCGGGAAAAGGACGCCATAGATAGTAAACCAAACAAGATTGATATGTAAAAAGTAGAATGGAAATATAATAAGCCGGTTCCTTTAAGTCAAAATCTATTTCAAGTTTAAAGAAGCAATGTCGAAGTTTTGGTAGCTCAGTCAGGCCCAACGATAACAAATAACATGGAGGGCAGGCAGAGTCTCCATCGAGGTGAAAGGAACAGAAAAGCAAGGCAATGGAAAAAGTAAAGGAAGAAGCATCAGATCAAGCGTCTTAAATCCCGAAGCTCAAGCTCCGAAAGTCGGCTCGCTCAAAAGAAGCACAGTCGAGGCTGAAGCCAAAGAAAAAGATGGAATGGAGAAAGGAGAGGAATGAAAATAAAATCTATCTGTTGCATCCTATCATTCACTACGCACACATCACACACTTCTATACCTCACTCACATAACACACTTTGAAAGTCGACCCAAATGACTACAATGCAATCCTATGCATTACTATCCCCTCTATACTAAACACATCTATATAAGTATATAGCTACTAGCACACACTTATATTTCTATAGCAGACAGGATAGCCCTGTAAAAGTCAACCAATAACGTCATGTCTGCTTTTCGGTATGTGTGCAGCTCAACTCCCATCTCTTTCCAACTTCCCTACACTCTATTTACTCCATTTAGTGTGAGACACACATGATCCCCCTCCACACTATACCCAATACTATCTCTATTATATCTTCTATCTATGTATGCGTAGGTATTAGTAGGGAATATGATTGTAAGAAATGCTGCCGAGGAGAGGAGTAAGTAAAATAGGAAAGTGCAAGTCTCAGTCGGCCAGTCGGAACTTCGGAGCCTGATATAAGTTTTATAGCGGAGGAGCTTGACAGCCTAGACTATTATTATCACAAAGAAATTTTTCTCCCTTTTCCTTCCTTTCTTTCTGTGCCTTGCTTGGCGTAACTGTCGTGGCGTAGCGTGGCGACTGGGATGACGGCCGCCTTTTCCTTTCCTCTGGACCAGATCACAGCCCAATTGAACAGAAACTTCACCGACAGAGAAATACTGTTGGTTGGACCGAGCTACTAGGAGATGTGCCAGCCAACCTAAAACTTTCCCTTCTTCAGACCTGAGCATTTTATTTTTATCCCCAACCATTTCAGAGCTATCTTCTGTCATTTGCCATCGTTGAACATTGAACATCCTACAGGAAAAACTGGATGTGGATTTGCTTTCGACATCAACAACATTCACAATCCAATCGCAAAGAGAACTAACCTTAGATCCCCCTCATCTCACCCTATAGCGACTGGGCTATTAATCGCAACAACAAAGTCTAAAAAACTTCTAGAAAAACAGGTTTATACTTACTTTGAAATTGTTATACTTCAGGATATTTTAATGGGAATTTCTATCTACATAATGTTGTAGCAATCAAAACACTCACTTTGTGTAACAGGGATTTAGGTTTTCAAAAGCTAGATAATAAATATATATTATTTTATTGATGACAAATACCAAAGGATTATACACAATTGCAATGCGGTAATTGGAATTTTGTTAGTTTTGTAATCTGTATAGCGCTGCATGCCAAAAGAAATCCAGAAAATGAAAA
>JAAAYG020010757.1:45262-63674 GCA_009936455.2 Tomocerus minor | reverse complement strand
AGAATATTTTGGGAAAATGCTCAAAATTTTCCGCGCTTCGCGCGAAAAATGGTATTTTTCATCAATTTTTGGCCTTACGCCGGAAATTTTTTCGTGCCACGCGCGAAATATAGCGGACCTAATACTACAATAAAATGTTTTTGGCTTCGAGCCCCCCCCCCCCGAAATTTATTCCTGCGTCCGGCCTTGCCGGGAAGGGAGTCTGGCTCACCGGGAAGCTTTACTCGGTTACCGGGAAGAAAAAGTTTTTTCCACCACTGCTATTATTATTAGTCTGGCTATAGGGATAAGGGAGTTGCACATCGACAACAGCAGCAGCATGTCTATGCCTATGGGTTCTAATAATATTCAATGGGGATAAAATCACCCCTGAAAATTATTCCTGACATATGAATCGTTCACAGCTTGGTGACACGTGCTTCACATTTTTTCCAACTCCCAAATCCCAACCCCAACTAGGATCCAGTTACGCTCAATTCCGTATCAAGAGGATGCAGAGCAAGAGAGAGCAGTTTTTGACTGTAGAGTGTATGTGTGTAGTAGTAGATGTGGATGTAAATGTGGATGTAAATACACTGCCGAATATTATATCCTTCTAAAAACACGCATTCCCTCCTTATAGCTATTTACGTGTGGATAGAAGTGTCTTTGATAGCCGTGCAACTTTAACCTTCAAAACAAAGTGTGCATGGAGTATTATCTAATGTTACACGTACTTATGTTCCCCATACTTTCCCTCCACCAATCCAATATATTTCCATGATAAGGATGTGGAAGATTTTTTTCCATTACACATATTATCCATATCCGTGGGCACAGGAGTTAACCGAATGAGCAAGCGACGTCTGAAGCTAAGCCCTAAATAAGTACCTACATTGTACTTTTCATGATATCCATGATATAATTATCATCTGCATGCTGCGTAGCTGAGCAGACTTCCATCCGAACAGAAGAGCCTGCTTTCTGACTGCCCGTGTGTGTCTCGACACGAGTTCTCTCTACTATCCAAATTACAGATGATATACTCCGCTAATAGTTATGAAGGCGAAAAGTAGTGGAGTGGAATCCCTGGCTCCACACAAGCTAACATCACTCCCTCAGAGACCATTTAACATACACACATACATGAGCACAACTCGCATTAGCATTAGACACAGTCGATTTTCCAAGAAAATTTCCAGAAACGAAACAAATCAAATGAGGGAAACTCGGAGCGGGTAGTCCAGCCAGGGAGACTCTACATTCATGCACATACGCGGAGCATACGGGACTCTCGAAGAAACCTAACAACGCTAACCACCTCCCCTCGCATTAACAAACAGACTTTGTAATCTTGTCGGAGCGCACTCACCTAGAAACAAATATATCGCACAAAATAGCAGAACAGAAACGATCTAGTCCGTAAAGATGTCTGTCTGTGTGTTCGTGGAGGAGAGAGCACGTCCCAACCTCACCTAACCTCCCTACCTAAGAAAACTAAGCCAACTGAAAGGAAAACATTGCTATCCCACACTATATCCTCTTGGAATCTAGATAGATAGATGTTTGTACGACTTGCATAATCTTCTCCGCCACACTAACTGCTTTGCATTAGTCTCGACTCAAACTCAACTACCCAACAAACTTACATCCTCAACGATAAGTCAGTTTGTCAGAGAAAGGGACTAAATACTAGGAAATTTTAAGATTCCGCAAAGGTAACTCGCATCTCGACCCACCAATAGGCTTCATAATCAAACTACCGCCTTCATTTCCATCCTGCATGCATGTAGAAAACATTGTAACAGGACCAGGAATTGAGAGAGGTAAATGAATAGGAAATCCTAGGAACAGTTCCCTTCGCTCCACCAAACTTACATCATAACTGTAATGAAATAATGTAACTGGATTTACGGAAATAATTTGCAACTGGACTCCCCGCCTGTGATATATACTCTCTCCCAGGATTACGATCACTACTTTTAGTGCAGACTGTGATAAGCTCTGAGCTCTTCCCAGTCAGACTTACAGGTTTAGATATCTGGATATAAATAAATAGGATGTTTTAATGTTTTCTAGTTTGATATATAGATTTCCACCACGTCAAAAGGGGAGAGCTAGCACAGCCAGAAAATGAGAAAATGTTCCTTTCCTAAATCGAACGAATTTCCTTCGGCTGACTAGATTTCAAGTGGAGTCAACTAGAGGCTTTTCATTACTGAATTTTATATACTTGATTATAGCATATACACAACACAACACACATGCACGTAATACCTTTCTGACTCAAATCAAAATTACTTTTAGCCTTTTATACCCATAATCGGATAAAAATCTGACATCTCTGTTGTTTTCTCACAAAATGACTCCTCAGATAGATAATAATATATATGAAATGTAAAAGTATATCAATAAATTCAACAGAAGATAATATATGAAGTTGAGGAAGAAGATGCTCGTAGTATATATGAACGTATATATTATTATATAGAGGTAGAGTAGCAGCTCAGCTAGGGCTTGGTGATGTATGTACGTATGTGGGATGTAAGTAAGTGTAGGATAGGAAAGAGGCAGGCTGCCATAATATTCACGTGTATTAACGTCGATGAATAGTGGAAAGGCAAACATTACATTCCACATTTTCAATTTGCTCATGTTTCTCCTTGCCAGTTGAGTTCAGTTGATCTCATCTCATCTTGGTTTGGTTGCGTTCTGTTCTGTCGTGAATCTTATCATCTCTTCGATTGCATTATCTGCGTAAAAGGATTGCGACTCGACTCACTGAGCACATACATGGGAGGGAGAGAAAAGCTATTGCTCATATTATTGGATTTGCGCTCATTTGGTTACATAGTGGATAGCAGAGACGGCGACGTCGCCTAAATTCAAGACGCAGCCAAAGAAACGAAGGGAATCTTCATAAATACATATAATAGGAGCCAATAGTAAGTGCACGTATAGCATCTCCTACTTCTATCATCTCTCTGCAGTCCCACTTCATGATCAGGAAGAAGAGGAGGACAGAGTGTGATGCACGAGACTCTTTAGTACTATAGGGAAGTTGAGAGAGTGAGAGCCGGGCAATATAAAATTATTATTCATCCTCATCTCGACTTCAAATCCAATCTGATCCAATCTCTGACTCGCCATCAGACTCTTGCCATTACTTGTTGGAGAGAACTCAGAGTTGGTTCTCGCATGACAAGTAGCAATCATTTCCCTTCTCATTCATTGTCAGCCGGGCTACAGGAACGAGACTGAGTGAACTGCCCTGAATTGAAGAGAACCCTACCTCCCACCCACATTCACTCTTAAACGCAACGATTACATGGCCTCTTCCCACCATCTCACTCTTTTAACTAATTTCCTAAGTTTACGACTCCGTCTCGTCTCTCCTTCCACTCCTGATAAGTATGCATCTTCCAGTGTGGCCTTGTAGTCCTCAGATCGTTAAGACGTGTTTGGTTGGAGCCACTCTCGGAGCAGGATGTAGTGCTGGAGATGTAGGGAAAGGCCTGGGAAAGGAAGCCACAGCGCCTAATATAAATCAAGCCGTGAAGATGAGATGAGGCTCAATCACCGACAGCTTCTTCGTCCTGTGACTCTGGCAGAGCCGAGCCGTAGTCGGGAAGACCCACGAGTCTACTAAACTAAATTGACTGATGAAGAGAGAAAATCAAAGCTAAAAGCTGCTGATTGTGAAACTCTAGTAATGTGCCCTGAGTGCTCACTTCTACTTCTCACTTTTCTACTAACTAAAGACTAAAGAGATCTCACGTCTCATATTATCACTCTCACCCAACTCCAAAGAAATGATTGACTTTCAGTTTCACATCACACCACTCCTTCCTAATCTTATCCTCACTAATGTATACTAATCCCAATGAAAGACTAATCTAGCCATCCTTCCACGCTCCTTTCATTCCCCTACACTTTCACTCCCATAATAAAAAATGCCTTCATTTCCTTTATTACCTGAGAGGCCCTTTACTCGTCCATTCCATACACAATATTATTAACTTTCTCTTAGTTGGAAAATAAATAAAATCTCACTTCACATCATGCAAAATTATAACATCACCTTCATAAAGCATTAGTTTCATATAATAAATATTACAGCATCACCAATGCTTGGCGAATATACCGAATAGAAGTTTTTAGTAGATGTCAATTTGTCTCTATCCTCGACTCTTGAAGCGAATAGACGTTAATTCTCCCTAAAATCTCGACATTTAGATTGAGTTTAATCTAGAAGGAAGGAGTGAACGTAGTTTTTTGTCATTGTAGCCTAAATGTCCGTAGTGACATGCAATCGTTGGAATGAACTGAATTATCACATCATCGTTGTAACGTAATCCAGTTCATGCAGTCAAGATATATTGCTATGGCTTGTAGTGAGAGTCGTCGAACAAAGTGTGAAGTAGTTTGGCTGTCTGCTGTGCGATATAGGATGCACAAGAGTAAGAGATGTCATGATGGGGTATTGTATAGTAGATTAAGGAGAGAGGGGTAGCCGGAATAGAAGGCGTGTCCCATCATCACTTCCTTAATTGACCTCTCACTAATGACCTTACTCGAAAAGTGAGCTAATCAACTTCCCATGCAAGTTGAGCCGAGCAGAATTCAGTGAGATTGAGATGAGAGGGCTTTGCAGTTACACTTTGTCTTCCGTTCCATTTTTTACTATCCCTCCTCCACAGCGATATACGAGACTGCGACTCTCTCTCTCTCTGGCACTATAAAATCTCTGTTCATACGAGCCACGAAAGCATTGTTCCTCTATTCTCGTCGTCGTCTTCTGCCAGTGTGGAGTGGCGGTGCTATACTTCAGCTCAGTCTGGATCCATTGAATTCACAATTGGTTGGCTGGGAGTGCTAACCTTTGCTAGCTCATCTAATGCTCATTTCCCTCATCTCATATTCCATTCGAGCCTCCTTCCCTGCCAAAATCGATTTGATTCATTCACATTCACCCACATGAATGTTCCTCCGTCTTCTTCGTCACTGCCCTAGCCTTCGCCTTCCTCGCTCCCCGCACTAAACAGCCAAGTGCTAATTACCTTTTTGCTTCATTAAGAACTCGATCAACAGCCATGTAGCCAGATGAACCCAACTGGTTCGTCTATAAAGCAGGCTTCCAAGAGGAATAAGGGCATAGCCTTGTCGTCTACACGCATAGGTAGTGTGTGGATGTGAAATACGAAGCGTATTGACAATGAATTGAAGAGAGAGCCACAGGAAGACATGCAAGGAGACGAGACACGACATCATGACACTCTTAACTTGGCTCAGCAGAAGACGAAGTAGTTACACGTAAGAAAAAACGGCTTTCTGCCACGAGACAAGGATGTCGATATGGAAGACTGGAGCGAAGTAAATCCAATTTTAGGAAGACCTCTCCCTTCATTCTTTTAAGCAAAGTGACATTCAGGCACTGCCACAGCACACAAGACAGCCTGGCATTTCAAATCAGGAACATCGGGTCCACCACGCTACAAATGCGAAATATCCCTTCCGCCACAACCCAAACCTAATGCCGACGACATACCTTCCTCATTCCTGTCTCGACTACCTCACCCACCTACCTACATACCTATATATAGCTAGCTGATATATAATAGTTGTAATGATATATTTATATGGTTAAATAAAAGTATAAGAAGTGCACCTTTCTCATTTTCCTCCTCCCACCGCAAGCAACTAAGTTCACTTAAAGACTTTTCCAAGGTATGTGAAGTGAATGCATACATACTTTCCGTCTATTTCCACTTTTAAAACAGTTTTTGGTAAGTAGGAGAGAAGGGGGAATCAGTTGCAGGAGGACAAACAGGAGTTGCTACGGATAAAGTAAAAGTGTAGCTAGTGAAGGCAAAGTGGAAGAGACAGAATGTCTTTCGTCCTTAGCCACGTAAATAAAGTAGAATCTCCGTTGGAGTAATACAGAGCCGTCCGTCTGCTCTCTTCCTGCCCGCATAGCACAAAGACAGAAGCAGAACTTTTCGAACGGAAAAGCTAAAGCTAATCTTACATCTCCTTCCCATCTTTCTTCACTACTTTCTCCGTCGTCTTCCCATTTCTTTATGTCTAATGTATGTGGTGGTGGAGGAGAAGGTAGTCGGTACAGAAGAGGAGCCAAGGCAGCCAGTCAGCCACATTACATCACATTACACGCTTAAACTCGGAGATAGGAGAGAGATAGACGGAGAAAGGAAACCACATGAGTCAGAGTCGGGATTCAGAGCAACGGAACCAGTCACAGCCTTATCACACCTAACATTTTTCTTCCGAACGCCGAAATCCGTCTCAAAATGGAGAAGGGAGGAATGATGATGGAAAAGAATTGAAGGCCCAAGGCACGGAGACTCCAAACACACAAAAAGAAACATGCACAGAAATATTTCATTCATCTCTCACATCCCCGAACCACACCGCAACATCCAGCACTATCTACTCGGCACTTAAGGACTGCAACCACGCACAAAGAGCAACTTTCTTTTTGTACTTGCATAAAAGATAGCCATTGAAAATAAATATTGCAAATAAATTGTCATCATCTGTGGGAAAAATTGATTTGCTCGCCCGGATTTCCTTTGATCTAATTGCGTTTCGATAAGATCTTCCCCACAGCAGACCCGCGCAATTTATCTTGAAGACTTTGCGGATTACTTTTATGACCTGCTGCACAGAAACACGATAAGTTGCACCCGACACCGGAGCAAGGAGGGACATCATTAAAAATACAGCTGATATTCACTATGAAAAAACAGCAGAAAGCGTTCACAGATATATATGCATATGCTATCTATATTATATAGATAGCATAGAAAAATATCACTACGGTACGGTACGGTACATTAAGTGCGCATATTTTATGTACATATTTGCAATGCTTCGATGACAAAAATGATAGCTACGTAAATAGAAAAGTAGAAAGTCTACAAGTCAAGTGTCAACATAAAGATGCGTTTTGTAATATTTTAGATAGATTGATGGTGAGTGGAGATATTATAGTTACAGAGCCTGAGTATGCAGAAGACCCACATGGGGCAAACGTCGAAGCCATCATAGAGCAATCGCATGCATTTCTCGGCGGTGTCTCAATGGTGCATTGTGAGGAGGAAAAAAAGACCGGCGGGCAAAGAGAGTGAAGTTGAATTCGATTCACTGAGGAGCGGGACAGACAGTGGAGTGAGTCCGTGGCTTCGCATTCCAACTTGTAAGTACGCATAGAAAAAGAAATGGATTGAAATTCGAATGCTTTTATAGTTTGGTTGCTGGTTGGCTTGGTCTGACTGCCTCTTGCCTCCTAACCAACCATAAGTAATTCCCTCACAGTTCACGTCCAGAGATAGGGCTATAGCAGCAACAGAGCTCTCCCGCCAGCTCAGAGCAAAGTGAGAAAGTATAATCTAAATGCTACTATTATATGCGAGGACGGTGGATGTGCATCACAACCATTAATGCAGAGCGTAACAGAACTACACTATATATAGCATAAGCATAGCATATATATTTTTATATACATATATATGTATGTGAGAGTGTGAGTGTGAAGGTCTGGGATGGCATGGTTTGGCTTACTTAGTTAAGCCGAGCTTGGCCATAGCATTAGCCAAAGGAAAGGAACGGATTCGGCGGATGGATGAATGGATCAATAAATTTCGATCGGTCGAGATGGACAAAAGCCTATGAAATTCCAAACGAAACGGAATACTAAGAACTCCCGCTGCGACCCGCTCCTTCACTTCACTCCGGTTCGGTTCACTTCAGTCCAGTCACTCCGCTCCCGTCTCTCCGCCGAATTTGTATGGAAAGGATCAAGTTGTTCGCATTGCATTCCATTGGTCAAGCTTCGTTTGTCCACATCAAAATCCAACATCCGAAACCGTCTAAGCATGTATTTATGTATAATATGGCTACATATGTTTGCACTAGGCACATATTTATTCTCAGATCCACATCTCCTATATGCCACTGCATTAGAACGCACTTCCCGCCTAGGCAACTCCATACGCTCTCTCCTCCTATAGCTAATAATCATAAAATTCTTGATACAATAATACGCAGTGATATTTATGTAGTTGCTACTTCTATTGCCGATTTCCATGAAATGCACGCAGCACATCAGAAATCAACGGCGATAACACTCTCTCGACCAAACAACGCAGCATTACTGAGCCGAGCGACACTCAGTCGTGATCGTGAGTAAACTGACTCCGTTCCCAACTCACAACAACAAACGTTAGATTAGACCAACATAGAGAGAAATGAAACAAGTTGCCAAGTTGTTAGCTAGTCACTACCCTCTTCACCAAACCAGTAAATGCAAAAAAAAGAGAGAAAGAATGGAGTTGCCTATATAGGTATTAGCATTAAGTATGTAGGTACATATATATATAACCAATATATAGTTACTAACTAGTTAGTATGTATTCCAGCATGTGACAAAGAGGGATCCAACAGACGCTCGTTGTATTGTGATGCAAAGTGGAGGAATAATAGGAGGAAATACAAAGTTGGGATCGAATGGTGGCAAGAGGCACACCTTGACTCGACCTCACCTCTTCACTTTAGCCAGAGGCTCACGTTCTGTCCATATATTACCCGGGAGCTGTCGTCGTGACTTGACGTTCTCCTCCATCCTACTACATCCACGCAGCAGCCCAACCAAATATCTACTTCTGTTTACGAACACACTATACAATAGGCTAGAAACACAGTCTGTAGATATTATTGAAATAGGTATCTCGTCTACTCTATATTCTTATTCGAGAAAGAGAATGTTGGGCGAGAGTCGAAGAAATTCATAATGGAATAGTCGGAATAGCCATGGAGTGTAGAGGAGAGAGAGAGAGAGAGCGGGAGCGAGGGAGGAAGAAGGAAAGCACGTCGCAATTGCAATGCCCATTTCACTACTTCCAACTTAACTTCACTTAACTTCCCATCTTGTTCACTTCGATGTGAGCAAAATAGAAAAACATTTCCGTATCACATCCCATCTGCATCATTTCACTCACTCCTTGTCATCCCTATGCGCAAAAGTAAAAGCAGGGCAAGAAATCCACAGACCCACCTCACACTTTATTCTCTACACACTATACTACTACCTACTCAGAAACTAGACCTCTTGACTAACTCTCATTATTCACACGAAATCATATAGGCTTATAGGGAGGAGTATTTATATTTCTCTTAGGTAATGTAGGAACGTGGATTCAGGAGTGTACGTATAAAAAGATCTACTATGATAATAAGAAGTAACTGCATGCTTACCTTTCCTATAAAAGGAAAGTGTGTATGTGTATGTATAGGGATGGAGTTGAGATGGAAAGTTGAAATTCCTGTTAAATCTGCTCGCATAATGCATAACCATTTGTAAGTCGTCTGGTGAGAGGCGAGCCTTGGAAAATGTCTACTCATATCCCTAATCTTAATCATAGACGATATAAAATATTATATTATGGAGTGAGAGTTGATAGTTCGCGTAGACACTCCGTTTCCTTCCTCTCTCTCCTACTCACTCACAATCAGTCAACTCTTTTTGCTTATTTTCCTTTTTCTTCCTTACAACTCCATTTGTATATTTTGTGCTATACGTACAGTCAACATTACATACAAGTATCTAGAGTCTGGTTTGGTATACATAATATAAATAAATACTATACATATCTACTAAAATGTAGTAGCATAAAAGGATTGTTCAACACTTTTTCCATTTGAGTTGCGTATAAAATATATAGTCACAAAAAAGTCTGGATAAGGAAAAGTAGGTATAATGCGTTGCAGTATTGTATATGTAGGTTAGCCGTTGGGTCCTTTTTACACCTTTTTGCCTAGGTGAATAGTTAGTCGTGGGAATACAGTAAACATTAGGCATAAAAAGTATTCAAATTCTCGGGAAGAATAAGTTGATACAGAATAGAATAGCTTTAGATTTTCTAGTGCTTTTACTTCCACAACGTCTGCCCCATCCATTCCACGGATTCTTTCGCTGAAGACAGGAAAAGTTTTTGGCACTCTTTAAATTGGCGAGATCCATTTGCATTTTTCTTCGTCTCTTCCCACTTCTACTATTTATTTCCTCTCCGTCTTTATTCTCAGACAGAATCCAATGCAACTACACAATTTCCCACTCTTCTTAGGACTCCAGAAAGAAGTTGAACCGACTTGGGTTGGGTGCTCTGCTTTTCTTTCCCTTCCCTCTCCCCACATTAACAAATGCTTTGCATACGGATGGATAGGAACACAGTCGAGTAGGAGTTATAGTGCAGCACGTTCTACTACTACTCTACTACAATGCATCTATTGCCGTCAACTCTTTTTCTTCTTCTTTCCACCATTCGGATATTTAGATTCCATTCATATTGGTTCCTCCTGCCTGCCTCCTCTGTCTCTCTGTCTATAGCCTTTGCAGCTGACTGAGCTAACTACTTCTGACTGCCTATAGATATTATTGCATAGAGCATTTCCCTATAATATAGTCAGATGGTAGTAGGATATAATATTTAAGGAAGAATAAGGGATAGACAATGGCCGTCTTCTGAATATTTCTTGGTGAGTGAGAGTAGTCAGTCACTCACTCAGTCACTCACTACTGCCGTGTTCGGTTCGGGAGACTGAGTGGCCTAAGCTGTACGGATAGGAGAGAATAACTAAGAATAGGAACAAGAGAACAAAGAAGAATTTCATCGATCCATCCCAGCAATAGGCTAACGTGTATATCTCTATATCTCCTTCTTCCCTCATCATAATACATTTCCTGTGTATAGGCAAGGGAGTGGAGCGCTATTTGAGTGGAGGATGTTTCAGTGTGTGTACCAGTCGGAGAGAAACCTAAGCCGAATGTAACTCTCGACAGATACATAGCGTCTCCCATTCACGGCCACATAAAAATCTATGGAAACTCGGTGTATCTGCATAAAAGAGTGGAAGCGTCAACTAAAACGTTTCTTCCAAGACTCCTCTGTATAAGAAAAAGAGAAAGATGGATTTATTGGAATAATAAAAGTACCAGGAGTTGCAAGAATGTAGTCAACTCACAGACAGAGTTCAGCTTTCTTATGTATGTCTCTCTACTCCTCGCAGCACTAACTCTAACTCAAATCTATGTGTGCAGCCCGTGCTTTATATGCAATAGATAGCTAGCCAAGCCATGGCTGTTCTGCCGAGCAAAACTCTGATTCCTATAACTTATAACCGATACAACAGTCGAGTAAGTAGAGACAGTCCTGAGTTCCTATTTGTCCATAGACACATAGGCCATGTAAATACTCCAATGTTACGTAACTATGAAAAGTGAGTGTAATAGCTCCGTGTAGTTGAGAGCTGAGTAGGAAAGAATGTATTGCATTACATTTTACATCGCACTCCAATCCATTTGCACATACTCTGCTTTTCTTCCCTTATTCTCTCTCGCTCTCCCACTAACTTTATGTAGACTCCGTCTGTAGGTAGTAAGCAGTAGTAGAGTAGGTGGGTAATGCCGGGTAATAGAAATACCCGAGCAGTTTACTTTGGTTGAGCACTGACTGAGTGACTGGCTGTGAGTAGTATCGCATATCGTATCATTTCCTTCTCTCTCCCGTTTCAGAGTGAATTCGGTTTATTCATTCTCGTATCTCTCGGCGAGGAAACTAACAAAACTTGTACAAATCAGCATATTTTCTTTTCCTCTCTTTCTCTCTCACTTTATTTTTTCACGCTCTCACGCATTGTAATATAAGTTTGAGTGGGGCTTACTTATCGTTACTCCAGTTCAGTTGAGTCGAGTCGACAGAGAGAGAGAGGGTCGAGAGAGAGAGAGCTGGGAGCTTAGCCATTACAACGTATTACCCAACATAAAGTAAGGAAAGCAGACCACGAAAGCAACCAACTAAAAACATTATTTTAGTCATTCACATGAATCCACATCAGCACTATTCTCACTGACTCCTCCTCGCATTTAATTGCCTTCCTTTATAACATTGCCAATTCCCATGCCGTATGTGACTTGTTACCCGTTTTTCATCCACCCAGAGATCCAGACAAATGAAACCAATTTCTTCGAGCACCAAGGCGTGCAGCCAATTCCAACCCATGCAGCTATATGTTTATAATACATTATTTTATTATACATGTACATGCAGAGTGCAGAGACCAGAGGCTGGTTATCCTCACTTCTCTCCTCACTCTCCTTCCGCACTCTATAGCCACTAGCTACCTCCAAAATCCTCCAACCTGCTTCTAGCGTCATACACGCGGACGTTAAATAGCTCCGCTTTTCTTTCGCCTCCAACAAATACAAAAATAGACGTAAAGAAAAATCCCTTCCTAACGTGAAGCATGCTACACACTCCAATTTACTATAAATAGTACCCATCCACCATACTCTATAGAGCTTAACCCCCAATTTGCTCCATATATTTTACATGCTTTCTTATGTTCATGCATCTTGACTAATGCATAGGAACAGAAAGGGCTAGTATGTACATATGCTACGCCAGGAGCATACGGAGGACATTTCCAACCTTCCTATGTACATGCCAACATACTGTGCACCACACTCCTCTCCTCCTTATAGAATTTATTTTCCAGTTCCATTCTAACTAACGGGGGCATATGGAGCGGGAAAGAGGAATTCTGTATAAACATAGGGCAGCATTAGGCGTCGTCGTGGAAGGAAAGTCCGAGTGCTATCAGAGCCAAACTGCAAGCATCAGCATTTTCGATTTTTTTCCCAATCCAATCCTTTTTGTATCCTGTAAACTTGAGTAGTATGGAATCAGTTGTAGGTAGAGAGACGAGAGAGAGAGAGAGAGAGAGGGAATGTAACTTCTTCTTCTATGCGTAGGTACATATAAATTATAGAGGGAAGAAGGTAACAGTTTTCCAGAGAGAGTCATGTCGTTGAGAATGGAGGATATGTACGGCTCCTAAATTTCTCATGGCTTGACAATGAGGATAGAAAAGAGAAAGCGGATTGAGTTGAGAATAAGCTGAGCCCTGAAGAGCGAGCGAGAGCGAGGAGTCAGGGAAGAGAAGTGCCCGGATTCAAATTCAGTGAACCCGGCAGACCAGTAAATCCATTGTCCCTACCCATTTTCTCCATAGATGGATTGATGAAGTTATAAAGGTAGGCGAGAGAGTGCGAGGACACAGCCCAGTCACAACTCCCTCACTTCAACTGCAACGGACTTCCTTGGCACCAAACATCCAGCAGCCCTCACTGACTACAGCCCAACAAGGACATAACAAAGTTTACGAGGAAAAGAGTTTCTCGCCAAACTCCCAGATAGAAAATAGCAGAAGGAAACAAACCAATGCACTGCATCGCCAGAGATTCCCTCAATTCCTAAGTAACAGAGAGAGAGAGAAGTGAGTGAAAAAAATCTGGAGAGCTCTTGAAACACAACAGAAGAACTGCTTTACTGCATCTGGACTGACTTTACTTGACTCCGTTCGACTTGACTTCACTTCCCTATATCTCCTCTCCACAACTCCAAGCCAAATCCAAACAAGTGCAAAAAACAGACAGACAACTAGCACATCACTTCTACACTACACATCACAGATCTACAGATATTAACTCTCATCTATCTAACACGATTGTAGGAAGGACGTATAGGTATATATTAAGTATCTACGTAGTCACTAGACTTCTTTCTTAGAGGCAAGTTAAAACAGAGTGCCTAGTGCACGTCAAGTGAAGGGAAGAAGTGACTGTCATAGACGGGAACTAGTAAACTGTGGATGAAGGAGAGAGAGAGAGAGAGAGAGAGAGAGAGGAGCAGAAGAAGACGTGGCGAGGCTGCATTCTTATTATATAACAGAATGGCTTTATAGTTTTATAGATTTGGATACAATGGAGGAGAGGGTATTAGTATTAGTTGAGAGTGCTCGAGTGCTGAGGAAAAGGATTGGGAATTCTCTGTGTCTCTCTGTGTACTGCATCATTAAGCCAAATCAGGGAGTTAGAGCACAACTCTCCTCAAGTGGAGACACACACATCATAATTATTCCAGTCACAATTTTATAGATTCTCTTAGGCTCTTTTCTATACACAACCAACGGAGCTAGCTCACTCAGGCACAGTCCTCACCAACCAACCAGACAAGAGACTCAAGTCAACGACTACTATGCCTCTCACCATATATACATACCTACATCTATTATTAGGTATGCTACTCCAAGACAGAGTTTCATAGAAGCACATACTTCCTTGCTGCAAGACTTCTATTCACTTCCCTCTAGTAGTACATATAGAAATAGCGCTATATTAACAGAGCAGTAGTGCATATTACACGTAGACAGAGAAGCAGCTCTGAGGCATAAAATACCTGCACCGCGTCCTCGTTCTCTGGATAATGCTCTCCGTTTATATTAACTGAATAGTACGCAGAGGGAGATAACCGGATTTTTCTAGCTTTCCCCTCTATTTTTATTGTGCATGCACTATTGTAATGTAGAGCTCGAGAGATAAGTAGCACTATGCAGATATAATATTATGCTGACATTAGACAGTAAGTTGGAAATGTATGCCGAGTTTGTTCGCAAGTATATAAGTAGAGCTAGTGAGAGTCCGAGATGTTCTAAAAATTCATATTTTTCGGGTGAAAGTTCTCCTCACACCTAACTAAGCCAGGATGGATGGAGAGTGTAAATAGTGAGCATTGAATGTGACTAAGTAAGGGAAGGGAAGGGTGAGCTGAAAGAAGGAGCGAAGATTATTTGAAGAGAGAAAGAGAGGGAATAATGGAGGAGAGAGCCGTGTGGGTATTTTAATGGGAGGAGAGACGAAGGAGTTCACTCGAGGACATTTCCTCAACTTTCACATTCATTTCATCTCATCTATCGAATTTCATATTTCAAAATCCACTCGGCTGCTCAGAGCTCTCGTCCCGTCAGCCCTAGTCCGTAAGAACTTCTTTCTTCGCCACTCTGACAATCACTCAAGTCAAGCAGTGGTTCACTCACATCACAGAGCAGAGGCCTCGACGGCCTTCGCATCGGGCACAACTCAGGCACGAACCAGCAAGGAGGCTCTCTAATGCAACGAACGAACGGCACTCACTCCTTTCCTTGTCCACAGACGCAAGGGAAGGCAGGTAGAGAGAGAGAGAGAAAGCAGGGAGAAAGCCTTCCTCTCCGCTCCACTCCACTCGCCATGTTAACGTGAAGGCTAACGAAACTCGAACTCACTAACAGCCTCTTCCTAACTCCGGCTTTGCCATAAGCTCCTCAAAATGGAACAATTCAATGGATTTTCCTGATCATTTCATCCTGTGTGCTTTTCGAGATTCGTGCTCTTTGAGTCGAACACAGTAGCAAGGGAGTAGCACCCCATAGTAGCTCACATTATGAGCTAGCCTACATTTCCATTGCAATCCAATAGTCAGCTGGATTTATATGTCATGTCATAATGATATAAACACTATAGACCTCTAAGGCAATATCTCTCCTCCCGATATCCACTATTAGTGTAAGCACATTAATAAAAGTAGGAAACTAGGAAATCGCATAAAATCTATCCTCTCTACAAATGTCATAGTTCTTAGCTCGGGAATTCCTTGCGATACATACAGGAGCTGTATCTATAATAATCTCCCTATATATGGGTTCTTCGTTCGACTTACACTAAACTAAGAGAGAAAGAGACAGAGAGAGAAGAATAGACAGTAGAACATTTTCATGACTTCCACTACAGGGTTGGCTGCCTTGCTCATAATCCCCAAAATTCCTAATCGAATAACATCACTTGAGAACGGTCCACTTGTCAGCTGCATGGCTTTGCTACACTAAATCCGGACGGAGTGGCAGCATTCCGACATCGAATGTCCATTTCCCCATCAGCACAATCTGACTCTGACTCTTACTTTTATGCTCATGTACATTAGAATGGACTCAATTGAGAAAATTCGCATATGGTGGCCAATCTCACGTGCAGTCAACCTGTACTTGGAAATGCAATGTCCTCTCCTTTGTTCCACTCACAGCCCAAACATCAAATGCCCCTATTATCCAATAAGTGGGTAACTCTGTATTATACATGCACACACACGGATTCAAACTCTTTAACAACTCCCGTATAAAAGAGCCTACGTTCGAGGAACAGGAGTAGGGAATGTGGCTCACATGTATGTGCACTTATAATATGTACAGCTAGTGATATTATGTAGTCATGCCATGACGGTCACTCCCTGCTGATCACATCCTCACACTACACTCCTCTCTTCTTCTCCACATTGCACTCACTCACTCATTCGCATTACGTGGCAGTCTATCTCCAGCAGAAATCTACTCCTTTCTATTAGCACACAACGCTTATAGTCAAATTGCGATAGTGACTGGGCTATTATTAGTGGTGCATACCCACATGACATGAGCCATTGCAACACTACAGAGCAGAGAGTGGTGGACTTTGGCACTGAAAAGTCTATTAGGGAGAAAGAGAGAGAAGTTAGCTACTAACTGTTCTGCTCTGTTCCGTTCTCAGTAAATAAGGTACATAATGTAAGCAATTTAGCCAACAGACTTCCACTAACTTCCATTCCCTTCCAACTCTAACTTAATTTTCGAATGTAATTCCCAGAACCTGCATTACACGCTCAGATTCATATCTTCTTTCTTTCTCTTTAATCTCAACTGCACTAACCTTCATCAACTACAAATAACATCCAACTTCAAAGCTAATTCCATTTGCCATGTTACTCATTTGACGCTCAACTAGTTCCCAAAAATAATTTACACATGGCCAATTTCCCTTCTCTCCTCTTCTACACAGACATGCAGGTAGGTACTAGGTACACGGGATTCAATAATACCCAATGACAATGTACAGTGAATGTGAGCTGATGACACTCGACTCCCCTTCATAAAATAGCTTTCTTTCTTGCAGAACATTATTAGAGGCACGGTAAGAACCAAGTCTCTTTCTCATCCATCCTCAGCACCGTCATCGTCGGTGAGAAAAAAGGCTGAAGCTACTTAAGAGCTTATGTCGTTCGTGAATGATATTAGAGTGACGGTGACGGGTTATCTTGTCAATGCATTAGAGCCAAATTACACTTCCATTCTACCTATAAATAGTATACATGTAACTACACACAACGCAACACAATTGCATGTTAGTATAGTGATACATTAACGACGAAGGCAAGGAGTCGAATCAAGTTCATATGTACACAGACTTATCGCATACTCTCCCTATTACAGTCTATTTGCTGATGGCAGTCGAGATAGCGAGGACTATAGCAACATAATGGGTGAGAGCCAGTGAGAGTGGATTCAGTAGTAGGAGAATAAGGAAGGAATATTATGGAGTAGCATGGGGAGTCATGCCATGCCAAGGCAGACAAGAGTGAGTCAAGGAAAACATGGAGGATAATAACTCACATTATCGTCATATTCCATCTTCAATCCCATCACATTGCCTTTATAAAGAAATCGACGGAAAGGAAAAAGGGACAGGCAGATGAGACAGAGCCCAAGACACATCTAGTCAGCGCATCAGAAAGCACTAAGACATGGTGACTGATTGTGAGCACCAACATCCTACGACAAGAAATTCAGAGATGAATTGAACTACAAGTCAGCAGAAAAGAACGCCACAGTAGTCAATTCAGACAACGACACACAATACCAACTCTAGCAACACAAACCACCATTCCGTCCCTCTACATCATCTCTCTCTATTTAAGCATCAGCAGCCATCCTGTCAGTAGGATTTAGTTGCCTAGTTTCATGAAACCTAATGCTAACTCAACGAACAACTCAAGAAAATTCTATCTAACTAGAGAGAAGAAAAGATATAAAGTGAAACATAAGTATAAACGAGTCATAGATATAAAACTGCCTATCATTTTGCAATGCTATGCATCAATTCCAAAATTATACAGAAAGAAGCAGGGAAATCCATATCTACAACTAAAAACGTTCAGCTTACATCTCTCCACAACACGCATGTATGTTATGTCCCAATAGCAAGTTCTTTGCTAACCTTCATAATAACATTACGTGATACGTGAAAAAAAGGTACTTCATAAGATTTATTCTCTAGATATACGACTGTATGCATGGCTTATATTATCTGTATCTATTTGTGCTTTTTAAAAATGCCAAAGTTGGATTTTCTTGTGCTTGCCGTTTTATTTTTATGCCTTTTTCAGCTTACATTTAGCCAAAAGCTAAAAAAAAACAATTTGAATAGATTCGACTCACCGCATATTTTAAACAAAGCATTAAAAAAGATGTAAGGGTAACAACTGGGAAAACTTGATCGGCTGGTCTGACAAAAAGTAATATAAAAATTCTAGTGAAGTAACCAGTGTTGTATGGGACATGTCTCTGCTGTCTCTTTCAATATTGAGTATCAAATGTTAGTTGAAGAAGGTAAGGTAACAATGCAAAATAATCTTTATAAACTGGGAACATAATACTTAATGATAGTGCATTGCTA
>JAAAYG020010757.1:23882-37530 GCA_009936455.2 Tomocerus minor | reverse complement strand
TGAGCAAACAAGGAAACCAGTAGCCTTTATGCACAAATTAACTTAACTGCTGACAAAGATACACATTCTCTTCTCCTCGTGCTTACATCGAACTCCCATTGTCCTGTCAATGCATCAAACTCTGTCTGTGCACAGAACCATCGCCTGTGATGCATCCAAATCAAATGGCACGACAAGAGTCTTACGTACATAAGCTCCTTCCTTTCCATCATCATCATATCTCTGCCAACACAAAGCATTCGTTGGGACTCTGACGAACTGCAGCTTAAATTAAAATGATAGTTCATTGAACGGTGCACCACCTCTCATTCCTACACACCCCGATTCATCCATACATAGACGTAGCATGTGCACTCCATATTTATTATATAGACAATAGCATTTGTATTAGCTGCCTATCTGTGATGATAAGGCCCCGTCTATACTTGCATTCGTTAGTGAGGTAGTTGCCGCTGCTGTACAGCAAGTATAAATTAAATTTCGACATATAAACGTCTACTACAGACATTTCCGTTCCTTTTGTACAGAAAGAGGGACAGCGAGGAGGCACTGAACGACCAGCCAATCAACTCCGTCCGCTAAAATTAATGCAGATCGTGTTTACTTTTCCCTTTACTTTTCTACACAGACTTGAGCAGTTTTGTTATCCTGCTTCCCAGCTCTCTCATAGCATTGATCACTCACTCGCCCTCCTCCAAACTCACTGAAGAAAAGACAAAAGTTATACTACTATAAAACAAAAACCCAAAAACAACTATAGCTTTTCTAAAACAAAAGCTTTATATTCAACTTCATTAGCAGAAAACAACAAACCTGGAAATAAAGTATTGAAGCCGGAAGCCAAAACAGCGAAAACCATTTCATTGCGCATTGTGATAATAAAATATGCACGGTGCTGCTCACTATGCTTGCTTTAAGACGGAGCAATACGGCTGTACATAATTACATTCATTACTTTCCATTTCCATAAAACTCTATCATGTAAGTATTTTAACATTTGAATTACTAAAAATAAAAAGATATTTGAGATTTCCCCTTTGATAATAAGTACATATATATTCTGCTAGTTAATAATGTTATTAATTTATTAAGCATTTCTATGTCCCATAATTAAACTCTTCATTTAGCTTATCATTGAATAAAAAAGTGTCATTAGCCAAAAAGGCCAAAACCACTAACCACACACTAGTACAATACAATTTTATGATATTTCGTGCTAAAACTCAATAAAATAAAATTTTAGTTTAGCATAGATACTTAATTAAGTAAATGAGCATAGGTACGTACAAACCACTATACTAGTACAACAGAGACTACACATAGGAAACCATTAGCGCTACAAAGATTTTCTATAGAGGTGGTTCAGCAGTGCAAAGTAAATATGTTTTAGTAGGAGAGTGAGAGAGAGTATTATAGAAAGAGCGTGACAGGGAAGGAAAATCCTTAGAGCACGAAAGGAAGATGCTACAGATAGAGAATTGCCGAAAATTGTAATGACAAAAGCAGGCAGTTGATCCTCGACAAATAAAACAAGTAGGACATAGAGGAAAGTAAAATAAAGTCGAGTTAACTCGACTTAACTCAAAGATCAACTCAACTCATCCAACAAACCAAATTCATTCATTTACTTCACAGTCGCAGAGATACAGAGGATTCTTCCATTACATTACATTACGTCAGACTGGAAGAGTAGAGCCACTGTACAACTGACTTCACTCACACTCAACTCAGTCAATTTATATAACAGAGATCCGAAACCACTTCACATGACTTTGCTATGACTCTCATCCTGATATTTTACATGTACTCAGAATTCCGTATATAGCGTAGGAATACACACTACACTTGCGACATTCCCATATAAAGAGCAATAAGGTCCTTTCCTTGTATAGAAAGCGTAGGACATTGCATAATAACAGACAACAAATAGTCAAATAGCTAGGGAGCATCACTTTCCACAATATATGTCTCTGCATTTACATGCATATAATTCATTGGAGAGAGAGAGGAGATATGTAGTAGTTTTACAAATCGTGGAAACGCGGAAACACGAACAACATAATGCTATACAAATGTTCTCGTTTTCTCCACAAACTCCAATCTGCAATCCTCATCGACTTTGTCATTTCCTTCTCGTGTGTGTATAATAAGTTGGTGGAAAGAGGAGTCTGGTCTTCGCGACTGAAGGGAAGGAGAGGGAGTTCAAGCCTAATGTCAAGTCACGCCACACGACACTCACCCCTCTCCTCTGTCTCTTTTTTGGCTGAGCAAAGGAGCCACCAGGCGGAGAGCGTCGTGTAACGCAGACACAACCCGCTATCATACTTCAGGCACTATACAGATCAAGTTACCTCCACCGAGCAAAGTATATGCCTACAACTACATTCATATATCTGATATCACATACATCATCATCATCCTAATGAAAACTTTCTACATAGATCAACTGAAATGATGAAAGACTAACTTTTAACCTCACCGCTTACTTTTTCATGGTTATCATGTATTACAATACTTTTCCCCAGCCCAGCCCTCTCATCCGAGTTTCCCCATTGTGGAGCGACCCCACCACGCCACCACACCAAACACAACTTTCACTATCGCACACTGCACTCGCCTCTCTGCCTTGTCAACGAACAAGTTCTGCTGGTTTCACTGCTTTGCCTTGCCCTTTGTCTCCCACACACAACTTCATATTGACTCTTTAGTCCAGACTTACAATCTCAAAACTAAGTAACTCAACTTCTTACATTACACGGAATAATATTGATACGATGCCCGAAACTCATCTCCTAAAGAGATCACCAAAACTTTTGGCTGCACCACCATAATACCAAAACTTCTGCATACAATAACATACATACAATAACAAATCCCTACTACACGTTTTTTTCATCACTACATTTATATGTTACTGTACTTTTACATTATTTCAGAGATACGAAGGGCAAAGGCCCTTGCTGTATCCCGCTACAATGAAATACAATATATCAGATACCTATGCTATTGGACGCCTACCTACGGAATGGATCGAGCGAGAGATTTCATCTTTTGATTTCAAATGCGATATTACGTAATAACACATATCTTCACGTCTGCATTTTTGACATTGAACTGTGTGAGACAGCCAGAGTTAGAGTGCTGGTATTTTCTTGAAAAAAAAACAAAGTTATATTCACATTTCACTGAACCCTCTGCTCACGATCAGATCGGCACAGTAGAAGCCGAAAGCAGACATGCCACTAACTAAGATCACCATTCAGATTCAATGGTCCATGGCTAAAGCATAGCCTCCAGCATTTCATTACATCATATCATAAGACACAAAGCGAGCAAACCCCAACCGCACTGAAGATAAATATAGGAGCAGAGTCAGGAACGTTCTTTTACAAGCCTCATCCTTTCCATCACATAACTTCCATTTCTGTTCTTCAACAAAAGTCAAAGTCAAGATAGTAGACACAAAAGTATTAGCTACCCTTCCGTATCAAGAAATACACAAAAATTCCTGCAATCCAATCCACTCTTCCCAACAAAACTATTTTTCTTTGCTTCTTCAAACAACTGTTGTACAATCGCAGGAAGAAGATAAAATAATCTTACACAAATAATAATCCCGTTCACTCAATAACCAAATGTCTAGAACAACTACATTGACATTGCATTCTTACTACCTTACCCCATTCTTTGCCTGAAATAAAATAACTATACATAAACATAATATTTCGTCATAAACTCTAGAACAATAAATACCTACGGCAAACACAAAAACAGATTCACAGCTGGGCTATGCATGACTCACCAACACCGTGTTTAAACACATTTGAAAATTATTAATCATGTAATGAATATGCAAATAAGTGTATTCATGTCTCCACTCTCCGCTTAACCTTATGCTTATGACTATAATATTAAATCCAATTTTCAATTCCCAAATGCAATGTCCAATCCAAACAAAATGTTTTCTCTGTCACAATGCAAACTTTAATGTAATCCCTTGAAGGCAATGGTTTAGATATTCTATTATTAGAGACCTATTCGATTCAATTTTAATATAACTTTCAGTGCAGAAAGAAAGAGGAAGGAAAAATTATTATAACATATAGCTATATAAGAATACGTCACAGCCACAGCATTATATTTTTATTGTGGGCAACAACTGCCTATACCATCATTGTTGCAAGTTCAGAATTTGTAGTTCTGTTACGTATTAAAATATTTATCCGTGAGAGTGGAGGCATTCCACCTTTATGTAGTAGTAGTCATAACCATCTCCCAAATGAACTGGCTTTCGCTTTCAATTTTGTCTTATAAATAAAAAACACGTTTTTGCACTCTGAATCGTTTGCCTACAATGAAACTTTAATCATAACCCGTTGTAACATCAATTTCTAGTCAAAGAGCAGGAGAACGATTACAGGGGATTAGTCGCAAGCAGGGATATAAATCAATAAAAATTAGGCGTGAGTGAGTTGAGGTGTTGGTGTTTCATAAAAGGACAGCCATCAGGCCGACATGTGCACACACACAGCTAAGTAGAGAGGAACTGCACTTTCATTAGGTTTTAATGCAAGTGCCTATACATTATTGACTAAGTACATTTCAATACATTTACTTAGCAATAATAGTAGAGTGCTGGGAGACCTTTACCTTTGCATACCTGTGTAATGCATGACTACGAAAAACATGCACAGGGACCGAAAGGTAAATGAAATAGTAATATGTAGGTTATAGAGTAGTGAGTGTATGTGCATACATACATATGGACATACGCTCATGCCATAGAGTATGTGTACATAATATCAGCACATATAATATAGGGATATTGGTGGTGGTGGTGGTGGGTGAGTGCATGAGTGAGAGAACAACAACACACTCTTATAATACGCCAGATAAGGCTAGGCACATACACACAGGTCGTAGTGAGGGAGTAGAGGAAAGTTCAGGTTTTGGGTTACGGGAGAAGCATTGAGGCAGCCTTGGCGTGAGCTCGCGTGCAAATCTTATCAAAGAGGCCGACGGAGCTGAAGGAGAGCAACTAACTAAGCAACCAACCAACCGACACAACAAAAGCCCTTGCAGAATGGATTAAACGAGAGCTGACTTTGCCTTTTGATTTCTGCTCACTCACAAACCTTTCTACTTTCTTTTCATATAGATTTCCTATTACCATCCCACTCGATTACTTACTCGCTAATGTACTACACAAACTACTAATACAAAGACTAATGCTTTCCCATATACATAAATTCACATACACTAAACACAATGCAAGAGAAAGAACCCACCTACCTACCTACAACAACATTCCTCGCTCGCTCTCCTACTTTATCTTCACTTTCCTATTCTCTGACTACTCCATCAACCGTCCTTTCTTAGACCTCTTTCCCCAACTTTCTATTATCATCCACAGAAAATTTCAAAGACTTTCTCCCGTAGCATTCAACAGGGAAACTTTTGGGATAAATCAATCTCATTATATTGTTTTTCTCGGAATTCTTTTGAAATTGTTAATTACTTTTCTCAACAGCAATCTAACGAATCCAGAGCAAATGCTCTCGTCAAACAATCAATCCCCCGTTTAAATTCCTACGGTGAATATGATTCTATGGAAAAATGTTTACATTTATGAGGGTGACTATTGTAATAGTAATTCAACTCCCTGGTGTTTTATGTCATAGGCAGAGAGAGAGAGAGTAGCGCTATAGGTAATACACCTGCTTTTATCATTGCAATATGTAACTCGGTTTTGACTTGACTTTCCTTTCCTGAAACTTCCATTAGAGTTGGATTGGTTGACTTTACACAAGTTCGTATCAACCGGAGTGAACTAGCTGGAGAGAGAGAGAGAGTGAGAGAGAGAAAGGCTTTGCATGCAACTTCATTTCCTCTCCGTCAGATCATCATAATATTTCCTCAAAACAGAACATAACAGTTTACATTGAATTTCAAAGCAAAAGAAAAGCAATCAAATGTAACGAAATAATATAAGTAACCCTAGAGAAGAGAACAGAACGGAGTAGCTAGAGGATAATGTAACATGAAGTAGTGTAGACGTGAGTGGTGTTCGTCGGTAGAGAGAGAGAGAACTACCTGAGGGAGAAAGCAACAAAGCACAAGGCATAGCCACATTACTTCCCATCACCCACATCTACCTACTCAGACAACAAACCAGCAGCAGCACTATGCATACAAGTCTGAAATGATTACATTGTGTCTGCATAATGCTCCGAATTTTCCGAAAGGACAGCATTACTGCGTGAACGTGGCGTGGAGCATCCTGTTACGAATTTTTTATAGGCAGGCAGTGAACGAAACTAAATTCCGTCCGTCCGTACCTGAACGAAAGCTGGAGCACAACACTCACTTAGGTTATTGTACATGAGATACGTTTAGTCCGCAGATAGAAACTACAATAATAGAGTCAGTCGGAAAACAAGGATTATTTATACAGAGCGACTATAATCCTCGACTATCTTTACTTTATGGCTATATTAATACATTCTGAATAGCCCCACCCAACGGAAACACACTTTCACTTTGTCCCTCACTATATTTATTGCCATACTACTAAGTATGCTCCCTCACGTTTCATTTACACTATCGTATTTCACCATAACCTATTTCGTGGCACTAACTGTATTATTCACCTCACCTCCTACTATCCGTTTACCAAACTATATTTTATCTCTAACTGCAATTACATAGATCCACATTTCCAAACTTTATACAAGTAGGGCACGATTGCACAAAGGGACTTAGCTATGCATAGTGCTGCAAAGGTAGGTGGGTGACTAATAAATAGCAATACAATAAAATAACAGTAGCCGTATTTCGGTGATGAAGCTTTGGAGGAGGAGGAGGAGGAGAGAGAGAGAGAGAGCCTCTAGCTTTATATCTCGTCAATAGTAGTTGCCAAATAAACACAACAGGCTTAAGAGGAATCCAACCTGAACCGAAATTCATTTTGCACTTTGCAGTCTGCAGCATCAGTAGGCAACTAAAGAAAGGACTACTGTTGTAGGGAACGAACAATAAGTATGTATACATCCACGGCACACAACTGTCTCAGTTTGCTTTGGATTAAACTGCAATGGAAAAGAGCGTCGTCGTTGGTGAAGAGTGGTGGAGTGGAGGAGTCTAAGTCTATGACTACTAACTAAGCCGAAGGAGTGAAATGGCTATAACGCTAAATTATAAGTTGACTTTATGCGACATTGTCTATAGAGAAGCTATTATGGTTGTCCTATAAAATATGCTATCTCTCCTTTCTTTCTTCTCTCTGCCACGATCACACATCACACCAACACGATAGCAGTAGTGCAACAGCAGTCCATTTACATAGGAAATGTTAGGCCTCGTACATCCTACATATACATTTATTTATGCACTACATCCCTCCGTCGCAGTAGACTTATAGCTTCATTGTTGCTGTTCCATTTATTTTTCTATTGATTATAGTGTGCCTACGTTTTTTAGGAACAAGGCTCGGCTGGAATGAATTGTCGCTAGCTAAAACTAGGACTAGCATTTAGTTACGTACGACTGTGCAAACAAACATCAGACAGAGCATACTAAATAAGAGTTGAGTGAGTCGAGATAAGTACAATGGCAGGATGGACAAGTTGTAGTGGATAGGTAAACAGTTTTTCTCTCCTTATGCTATTTATTGTTGGCTCAGTATTTAGTTAAGGTGGGTAGGCAAAGGCAAATAAAGTAGCCAGGTTAAGTGAGTAGGAGTAGGTGTTTATCAGAGCCCCGTAATAAGACGGATTCATCAATTCACGTCTTGCTCTGCCTCGACATGTCACCTTCCTCCTCTCATTTAATTTAGAGCACTTGCACAGCCCTAAAACAAACCCAAGAGTCTGCAGGCAGCCTGAGTGGCGTTAACCCTCCTTGACTTGACACAAATGAACCTTTGTCTCTTCTGAGCTATTCAAGACAGGAGGACAGAGAGTTGTGGTGTGGTGCTCTATGAGTTCATTGCATTGGCACTGATTATCTATTTCAAATACAATAGGATTACAGAGCTCTTCCTCTACAAAGTCGCTCCTCCAAGTAGTGCAAACTCTGATGTTGACTTGATGTCGAGCAGACTGCTCTGTTATTTGACTTGACTGCATTTTAAGTGGGGGGAGGAAATAGGCTTACAACAACACATTCTCTCTGTACAACAATCCTTTCCTCATCCTTCGACAATGCATTACCTTCATTCCTTTTTTTTATTCTACACTCAATGCTCAATGTTCTTTTCGACTTAACCGAGCTACATAAATACCTATAACAAATAACAAACAAAAAACATTCCTTATATGCATTAACTAGTGGGTAGTAGCTTAAAAATAATGAACAAAAATATACAGCCCCTCAAGAGTGCAGTATAAAAAGAAACACAACAGCAGTCCAAAATAAAGAATTTATTTCCTGTAAAACCAAATCTCTAGCTTTTCCGTATACTCTGCAGTGAATTCGACACTGCAGCGTCGAAACACAGAAATTACGAAGGAAGACGCAGGTGACTCTGTCTTGATTATCTGCTGAAATATTGCTAAGAACAAAAAAGGATTCTCGTTAAGTAAGTCATCTGCTTTACTACTCTCCTTTTTGTACTTGCTGCAATGCAACGCGCATAAACCACAAGGAAGAACTGTCGAACAGTACAAAAAAAACTCGCTTCAAATGTGAATGCATTGACAATTGAAACAAGAGTGCTATTGTCAATTGGCAGCCAAAGGTTTTTGAGACGTATCCTAAGAATCCTGACCCACCTTTATCAACTAACATCCATCAATCATTCTCACATTACGTGCTAGCTAGTAAATCACGACGCAGTGCAAAAAATGACTAACAATAAATGAAAAACAGCTTAAGCATGTTGTAGAATGATTTTGTGAGCACGGAGCACAAAATTAGTTAAATAAAGATTGGAGAAGACATGCGTAATTTTCTGTTTTTGAGGCAAGTGTTGACAGTAGCCAGACACATCAATATCAACACAGGCTTTAAGCCGTAGTAAATAAAAGGTAAACGTAGGAGGAGAGATGTAGTATTTGCATCGGACACCTTCTGCTATCTTTACTTTCTTCTGGCAATGAAGGCAAGGTTAGTAGCCTTTGCTGAATTTAGTCAGCATTTACAAAACAACTCAACTCACTTGCCTTGACTTTAGTTAAGCAACTTCAGAATAAAACACAGAGCAGGAACAGAGCAGAGATGTCGAATGCCAGAACGAATACAAATACGTAATATGTCGGCAGTAAAATAAAGCTATGTTATTATAGCTGGTTATATTTATAATATAGAATAGGATATATCTGTACTTTTATTCTTATCTGGAGAGAAGGAAGAAGAGAGCCTTATGGAAGGCATAACGTACATAACGAAAGTCGACGTTTATCGAATTCTCAGCTAATACTACGGTTCTATTTGTATTCGTATGTATCTCAAGTTCTCAAGTTGAAGGTAAGCAAAACACTCGCCTCTCTGGCTCTGCTACTTCTTCTCCTTTCTAGAAAAGCTTATTGTGTTCGTAGTGAGGAATAAAGACGTTGTTTCGCATTTTCTAGTCGTCGCTCTCCGAATAAATGCACCTACATAGTGAAACAAAAACGGTTTTTGCATAATTTACAGATTTCGGGCGGCCCGAGAAAGGGGAAGCAATCAATCTTCATAAATCACAGGATAGAAGGAGGAAAATGTATGTGACTTTGCTCCGTACATTCTACGTACATACATACACTGCCAATCCAATCCACACAACCGCGTAGCTACATACATTTAAGTAATGGTGAGTGAGTGCAACTGCCTACCTTAGATTTATAAACACAGGATAGAGCTATATAGAATTTTAACCCAGCCACATGGAATAAATGAAATGTTATTTATAGTGCCCACCTATAGTCAACGTTTATAATCTCTGTTCAACATTTGTTCGCAAGACTAAAAGCAAGTAAAAGCTTAATCGCAATCCTAACACATCTATAAACAAAATATAACAATCAATTCAACCAAAGAATGGCTGCCTTTTTCATGTGCTTTATAACTCCTTACAGGATACCTACATATACAAAGGTATACAATAAATACATTGCATATACATATTAATACATAATAATAATTTAATAGATGATATCAAATGATGTACGACCTGGACCACGACCACACTATATTCGTGGTGGGCCTTGCTGATTTCTAAAATTGTAATGTCCTTAACAACTCACACGATTCCCACGTTAAGCACGACACAGAGATTTACTATCCATATACTGTACATACATATAGTATCGAAGAGAGCGAGAATGTATGTAGGAATATTATGTATCTTTAGGTAAGTAGTAGAGGCCTATATGAGTGTAAAGAAGGATCCGTGTATTAAATATTAGTTAGTGACAAAGTGGAGTAGAGAGGAGTGTAAATTGTAGTCAGAATCCAGAGCAGTACAAAGTGCATGGGGCCTCATGTATATTCATGGACGCGAAGAGTTTGGCTAATCCTCGGCCGAGTCAGTTAGTCTAATGGAAGTGATAGGAATGGGAGGCGGAATAGAATAGAATATTCGGCTCCTACTTAACTCTCTTGGATTTCACTGCAGTTTACTTAGCCACCTCGATAAAAGAGGGAATTCATTTCAGGGATCAGGAGCTCGGAAGAGACGGACGACCACAAGGAGACTAGGCGAGCAAACACTTTGGCTTGGCCTACGTGGACGAATGGATGGATGTAAAGCAGGGCCAGGGCAGCAAGTCAACTCCAGAGTCACCGGAACGGAATCAGACAAGAGCCTTCGATAAGGGATAGATATCTGGAGAGGCGACAAGAGCTAACTCCACACAGATCCGGACTGCTACAGAATAACTTAGCTCCGGCATGCATCTCCGCCATAGCCCCGTCCTCAGCCCACTCTGACTGCACCGAGTGAACTGCAGGAGAGCCCAGGCAAAGGACAGCAATTCATTGTCCTCCTATCACACAGACTTCGTTGCTCTATAGAGGCTGAATTGACTTCACTGCACTGAGTCGCGAGACTCAATCGCTACTTGCATATAATAAGCGGCGTGGTGTACTACATATATAATCTATCTATGTGCATCCCTGTGAGTCAATTCTGAGCAGATATGGCTGAGCCTTATTGTTAGTTGGTGTGCATGTGTAGTAGACCCCACCACGACCACTTTTGCCTTCCCACTTGCCACTTACTTACCACCAGCAAGGCCGAAGAAGCACCGAGCCGTGCTCTTCCATTACCGACTGGAATTTTCACCACCGTCATCCAATATTTCTTTCCATTAGAAAGTATTAGTACACTCCGACTCACCTCCTGGACGGAATGGATGGAATGGAGCACTCTCTTGCTACACAACACACAGAACATGACTCGCCTCTGACCCACACCTACACCATCACACCACACACTCACTACTCACTACTACTACCAATCCACCATTATTATCGCTCTGCGATGTGAGTCAGGCAGTGACTACATACAATGAGTGCAACCCACACTTACACACACTCACCACTAACACTCATCAAACTGAATCTATCCGAATACACTGATATGTCCATATATAGCACTCTTCTTCATTTATAATCCACCAGAGACAGACGGTAGACATGGAGAGAGATGGATAGAGCATTAGGAGTCTAAATATAGCATGTCCAGTAACTACAGCTGCAGAGATAGTGAAAGGGAAAGGAAGAGAGAGTGTGGCCAAGTCATCCATATCAGTCAATACTCTTCCTCACTCGGCTGGAGCTGGAAAATGTGACCAAAATCTCCATTAACCCCTTATCTCTTCCTCCTCGCATAGCCATGCCACTTTTCCTTTGGCCACCACCACTCCTCACACACACTCTCTCTCTCTCCTAATGTCTAATCTCTAAACCATGTCTACCCTACCTCTATACAGACGCACACTAAAGCTCTACTTTCATATTTATTACCCAGATACCACTCCACTGTTACTGTCTTTATAGCTAAATAACTGTAGTAGTGCACAACTCATTACTCTCCTGGCTAAATTCACTTGTCTCCTCTTCTTCCGCTCCTGCCTTCATGGCTACGGCTACGTACACACACTACTTCAAATTAAAGTCAACATCATCACATTATACTCCACTGCTCTCTGATCTCCCATTTATTCAGCTCAGATTGCATTCTAGCACTGAAAAGACTACATCAGTTGAAATGCGATACATTTTAGAAGCGCAAATTGGCATACGTTGTATGTACGTAATGGATGGACATAGATGAAAAGGAATACTGTCATACTAATTGTAAGCTATGGCAAAGCTATGTGTATGGATGGATGTAGCTGAATGTTACAATTTGATATTTAGCGCAGTTTTGCAGGCAACCAAAATGATTTTCTTTGATAAATCTGTGATGAAGTAATTCGGTGAAAGAATAACCTTTCGTAGAAATTCATTTAGAGAATGGAGAGAAGGGTTATGTATTTTACTACGTCCCCTAGCATCCATCCAAGAGTTTCTCTAGTGCTCTTTACGTCAGCAAGGAAGAAATTAGCACCAGGCTCATTGCCTTTGCTACGCTACACCGATCAGAGTTTCAGTTTTGCCAAGGAAAAATTAAATCCTAATTACCGGGAAAGCACTTCAGAAACAGATCCGACTTTGACTACCTATAAAACATTCGTATAACTTTCAGAGTACAACATCTGTATAGAGAGATATAGTTCTATAATGCATTCATGTAGCTATTATAAGGCCATTGCATACCCTAATAGATATGTTTCATTGGGAGAGAAGAAGAGGCCTTTAAAAGTGTGCCTATTATTCCCAACTGGGTTTTCTATTTGTAAGAGAGAGAGAGAAAGAGAAGACGACCACTAAAGGGAACTATTGGAGGCCGAGAGGCGAGAGACACTGACAGATCCATTCTATAGCCTCGCATTGTATTCCATTTGAACAAACAAGATTGCATCTGGATGTTTCTTCTCTGACTAACACGGCGCTAACTTCCTCTTCCCATTACAATGCTCCGTCTGTAAACTTATACAAATAGGTGCTACTTATCCATTTATTGTAATATGTCCCTCGCCCAGCACATCCCATGCAGAGAGAGAGAGAGAGAGAGAAAGAGAGAGATAACCGGATAGGTAGAGATGAGGCCTAAAGGGGTATATCCAGGCAGGGCACGGGAAAGAAAGGAGAAAGGAAGTCGTCGGGGAGGAAGGCAAGTGAGGTCTGAGAGTGAAAGTAGCTGACAAACTCTTGTCTCCAAGTGCTTCTCTTTTCTCTTGTAGCAACTCTTCGACTCATTTTATTGTTAGTGAATGGAATTCTGTCCATAGAATGGCGAGACAGGAAAAAATCGGCAACAGAAACATTGGGAGCAGGAGGCAGAGGCAGACTGATTGTGAGCACGAAGGATCGGCTTCTGTTTGAGTTGGATGGTTCGTGAAGCCATTTTCCTCTTACACACTCATTCCCACTTTTCTCACTCCTAATCGTTTTCCTATAGCTTTCCCCTTTCAGTTCCTCATAGGAATAATGGGATGCAATCCTTCCAATCCCACTCCATCTCATCATGTCAATATCGATTTCACTCTATCCAACCAAAGCCCCTGCATAGCTTCTTACTCTTAGCACTTCTTCAGTGTCTACACACAGCCCAACTTCTTTC
>JAAAYG020010757.1:11172-23782 GCA_009936455.2 Tomocerus minor | reverse complement strand
CTTTCTTCCCTACTTCTGCATACATCAAACTACACTTCTGCCCTTCAATGCTGCATATATCTACTCACTCCTACCTAATAATGGGCACATAGCAATATATTTCATCCAAGTGCAACCATAGAGAGTGATTCCTTTAGAGATCACGTAGCTACGTAATAGAAATACCTATTGCAAACAATATAGCTTGCCCTGTCTTTAGTTTCTTTTTTCGCATAGTCGTGCACTCTGGCTCGCCTAACTTATCTCTTCTTTTTTACGCTTTTCCTCCACTCTTTTAGCTGAGAGAGTGTAATAAGATAGAACTGCTCGCATGTCACACTCCACTTCCATATACTTAGGTAGCAGTTTTTCAGTTGCAAGGAACGAAACGGGAAAGGAAAGCAGAGTCGCCCAGTCGCCCCTCTCTACCATTTTCTACACTAGACATTTTTCACTGCGAACAAACCAGAGAACAGAACACTTTCAACTTTTACTTTCTCCTTTCTCTCCATTCATTTTTTACTTAGCATCCAGTGATAGTGTACCATAATAATACTGTAGACGCAGCCATCTAAACTGATATTCGATTCGCTTCGCTTGCCCTGACTTTCCGACTTTCCTCAGCCAGAGAAAGTCTTTTGCCCTGGCAAGAAGGCCCCTATGCTAAACTATGCCCTTGCTTGAAATGTGATAGGATGCGATGCATGCAATGTTATTTAATCGTCATCTCACCAAACCAAAGCCACAACTTCACATCCAAATTCAACATTCACAGAGTAATCTTGGAATTTTTACAACCCATCCGATGAGAATATGTATTAGGGGAGATACCAATATATTAAACCCACGACGACACATTCAATGCAAGAGAAATATTTATTGCTTTTAATTTATATCGATTTCAGTCATCACTCACCCAGGGAGTAAAAGCAGCTTTCGTCTAATAACCAAGACACATCTCTCATTCTCCTCCTCCAGAGCCCAAACCAAACTCGCTCTCTCTCTCTCTCTTTCTGCATCACCATGTCTGAGAGGATGGTAGTTACATTCTTCTGGCTTGGCGTCCCGTGCCCTTTACTTTATTGCAATATGAGATGAGAAGGATGCTAAAGGAAGTCACAGTCAAGTCAACTCATCTTCAGTTCTTTCTATTCTACAGAGTTCTGCTGTGGCCTGAGGAATGAAGTGGAAGGAAAGGAAAGGGCTTATCACACAACCAGCAAAAATGTAGCCAGCTAAATACATATCAGCATGTGGCTATTCCTTATATCGCCGTACCTTCAAGAAGACCCTATAAAATGTAGTCTGACTGAGCCCAACGAAACCCATCGGAACTGAGCCCAGCCCAGTGAGCCCCATACTGAGTGAGATGAAAAGCAGGAGAGAGTAGAGCTCATAGGGTAACTCAAAATGCACGGAGAAATGAGATGAGGAGGATAAGGAGGAAGAGCCTAGCATGAGCAAAGAAAAGTCGACTGCTGAAGAAAACCAACAAAATGAAAAGTGAAACGTGCCGTGGCAAGGATGCTCTTCGTGTACTTTGGCCGACACAAAACCACAAAATGAAAATTTTACCAAGTGAGATCATTTCGGTTGGCTAGCGCCCACACAATAGAAAAGTACCTTGAACAAAATACCTCGGAATAGACTCAAAAACAAACTAGGTAACCCTAAGTATTACTCTATCCCCATTTCACTCTCTCTCCAAACTGCGTGGCCTAAGTGCAGGTAATGTACTGGAGGAACTCACTCTCGACTGATGGTGTAATGAAAGTCTAACGTGTAACCCTAGCCGTTGAATTGCATGCGTTCAACTGATTGTAACTTTATTTTCCCCCATCTTATTGTTAGTTTACTTTCTCCTGACCCTAAGAGATGAAGGCAACTACTCCCTCCGTTTGCTTTTCCACATTTTAACTCATAAGACACCAAATTATACGTTCCTATTGACTTTGTTCTCTTTGGGTGTGTACGTTTAAAGGCATATCGACGTATCCATACAAAAATCCCGACATATTGCTAATGCCTAACATAAGAGTGTTATAGTAGGACGAACCGAAAAGGAAAGAGTTGGAATTTGATTGTGAAATCAAGAGTTCATTTTGTTTTACTGCTATAGATATAGACAGATAGAGTTGAGTGGGGAACGCATGGACGTCAGTAGACATGCCTCACCGAAAAGCCCACGGAAGAATCCATCCCAACTGTAGTAGGTACCTTTCTTTCTTCTTTGATTTTTTCGAGAACACCGGAAAGGCAAGGGAAAGAACGGAAAGGAATAACCGTGATATTGAGCTCACACATGTGTGAAAAATCTGTCCATTTGTGGTCTGAGAAGGCTATGCCAACAAGAAGGGTGCCATTTCACTATTTGACTATGTACATATACAACATCTCCGTGCAATAAACCACACTAAGCATTTGTATATATAGGCACAACAAACATTACAAAGTCCGAAATGGGGTTTTATAACTTCAGTGCCTAGTGTGTGTGTCGTGTTACAGGCGTGTGTTCAAATTCAAAGGCTAGCCCATCCAATGCCATTTAGTGCTGACGAGGAGGTGAGAGTGAGTCCTAAAAGGGAAACGTATTACTAAAGTAAAACCTTAAGTGGAACGACAATACATGACGCTCACTTAAGTACAGACAAGCAAGAGCTACACACAATCCTTGGAGTTATTTCCATAAAATTGCTCTCATCCTGTTCGTTCTTGACATCCGAGTGCACAGAGCAGCAGTGGCAATCTAATAAGTTGAGCCGAAGTGTGTGTGACTCGTGCTGGGTGTACACAAGAGTAGGAGTCAGTCGAGTCGAGTGCTCTGAGACGACGGAGTTATGAGTATGTAAAGGAGGAGGGAGTCCGAGGCAGGGCAAACAGGCATAGATTAGAGAAGAGACATCATAAGTAGCTTGCACGATACAGAGAACATATGCGGCGGGCCAAAGGAAGTCACCCAGGATAAGTAAGTAAGTCATCTGCAAGGCAAGGGAGGCAGAGTGCTCGTCCAAGTCATGTACGAATAAAAAAGGATTCGGAGTAGTGTGGAGGGAGCAGGAGGACGACGACAGAACTTGTCACAGTCTCAACTCCCTAAACTAGGCGCATAAAGTCGACTTTAACTCACTGCATCCTCCTTGCAATGCAAGTGCATTGCAGAGCTTTGCTTATAATTTAATGTGAGCCCAACGTAAGATATGCTCTTGGCTCTAGTCCTCTGTGGAGAGATGTGCCCATTTTGTCTATTCCTTGCCGCTAGCATCCCTGCTCTTCTGTCTGGCAGACTTTTACTTGGACTGCAAACAGGCTACAGGAACATCCCACATCCATATCAGGAAAGTACTACGAAATCAAGAAAGATCCTTATAAGATTTGCGTGATATACTACGCGAACATGTTTTAGATTCCGAATTCCCTCTCAGTCCTCCATCGCAGCACACTTCTCACTCCATACTCCTTCGGCTACATGCACGCAGCTATAAACTCTGTACACTACATATTTCTATTTCTACATCATATTAACATCACAGTACAATATTGAGCACACCACGACCACTCTCTCTCGTCTCTCTGCATACAGTACATAGGTATTTTATGTAGTGTGCCGTTGAATGCGACTTGGGTGGATGTGGATATAAATGTAGATCTAATAATGTGTTAGTATCTCTCGTTGTTGTATAGTGGTTGAGTCTGAGCAGACTGAGAGAGAGAGAGAGAGAGAGAGAAGTTTAAGGCAGTTAGCATTAGTGTAACCAGTTGTAGGAGAGATAACATGGCAAATAAATGGAAGGGCAAGAGTTGTGCGAGGAAGAAGAGTGGAGGGCAGGAAGAAGCAACCAACTGCACTCTTATGGAAACAAGAGTAGTGACTAGTGGAAATGCGGTGGAAAGGCAAAAGCCCACAATTTATTATTTCGCTCTGTCTTCCACTCTCTCTCTCAATCTATCTTTTGCCTAGCCAAACGACTGAGCCAGCCAGCCCCTTCTTATTCCCGAATACGCAGATTGCTACTTACATATTAGACCATTAGACTCCAGACACACTGCTCCCTTCATCTACCACCACAACGAACTCCGCACAACACTTTCCTCACCTACCCCATTTAGCATGACATGATACAAGTACGTAGTTGTTAGTCTACTCCTGCCTACTATTCTTTATTGCACCAACCCAAAGTGCATCACTTCCATCCCACATCCAACAGTCAACAATAACAAACTCCACGGAATATCTTCCGCAGGATTATTCAGCACCGAAAATATGCTATTACAGTATTTTACAGTAGAGGAGAGATTTAAATTCTCTTGTACAGACACAAATCCCATAAAACAACGTCCAACTTCCATGTAAGGTCTTGTTAGTTCCCTTTGCTATAATCGGCAATTCTCAAATTATATTGATTTATGAGCTAGTGCATAGTCATTCTCATAGTTTTACATTAAAATTATTCCAGATTCCTCTAATGCTCGTATACTAGACTTTTTACAAGAATGTTAACATGAAATTATTGTGCTTTATTGAACTTTTAGTAGCTGAACATCGTAGTACACAAAGTTTTGCAAGGAATTCACACACACTGTGCTCTTAACTCTGGGCTTCCAACTCATTTTCGAAAGAAAAGAAAGGGAGGTAAAGGATGGGCGAGAGTGGTGAAGAATAATCGTCCATTCAAAAGTACTATCAGCTAGAGGAAAGAAGCTACCTACGTATGAGAAAAACAGAAGAGGAGAAGATGTTCATAGAGAAATGAGTGGTGGTTGTGTGAGAGGAGCATTATGTATTTATAGAGCATACGGAGAGGAGCGTCCAAGTGTAAGGACTCGTTTGGTGAAATAAGCTGGCAGAGAAGGAAGTGTGTTCGGGAAGAGCGGAGACGGGAGCGGGAGACGGAGAGGAAAAGGAGCTCTTTCTCAGAAGAGCTCTTATAATTAATCCAAGAGTGAAAAATGGAAACTTTTAACATCGCCAGCGTAGAGAACTATCGCCGGATTAAAAGTTACGTCTCATAGCAAGATTTATCTCTAAACATGAAGGAAGGGGATTGCCATCTTCCCTTTCTTCTTCTCTTCTGCCCTTTCCTTCCTTCCTCAGCCAGCAAGGCAGGCAGGGCAAGGATGTCGGCGGAGAGGAGCCTTAGCTCCTCGCTCCCACTCCACACACATACACACTGTGTCCTATTTAAGATCCTCTCTAAGCTGGCATTAGGCGATCGTGTCCCTTCCCCATTCCACTCACTCTCGCATACCTAGCTCTACTCCATTTTTCTCCAAGAGTTTTGTTTCCAGGAGCAAGGCATGTATCACTCGCCCTTCGCACCCAAGGACTCAACTCTCTCTGCCAGCAACATCTATTCCAGCATTTGCTGTACTTTACTTTTTAAATGATGCCTTCCTCTGGCTCGTTGGCCAAGCTTCTCGTCCCTTGGACTCCTCTCTGATGCTACACACTCCTGTCTATATCCCTGGACCTCACATTACAGTAGTAGGTAGTGCAGTGAAGTTGAGGCAACATTCACTACTGCTACTGCAGAGAGAGAGCAGGGTCTCTACAGGCAGAGTATCTTCTTCAATGTTATCATTTCAACGTAGAGCAAAAACTAACGATAAGTAAGACTGCTCCCGGGTCGTGATGTGATGAGATGAGTCGAGACTCTAATCATATCCATAATGAATGGCTGGCATCTCTCTCTTATTATTACTCAGCCTCCTCCTCCTCCCTCCTTTCTTCATCTTCAACCTCAGCTCAGACAGTACAGCACAGCATAGCACAGCTCCAACCAAACAGCACCAAAATCAGGAACAAACACCTCGCTACTACTATTCACGGTGTAATTACTATGCATAGGTACTTCTATATCACTTTAGGCATCCTATAATATTCTATACATACAATACAAGAGCATCTGCTTATCAAGGTATGTACATCATCATTTCATTTGGCTATACCAGAAGACACATCAGATTCAGAATGCACCAAAGTTCTTTTTTAGATTTCCATTGTACTGATGTGTTTTACTCTTGTCGAGCAACCATTACATTGTATTGTATCTCCTTTCATATATATATCTATATAAAATATCATTCTTATAATCGTAAGAAATCACAATACCACTCATCATCCACACAGCAGCATACACACTAAAACAAACAGAGACTTTTGACACATCTCTCTCATAATGGAAAAGACGACGAGACGAGTTGATTGGATTGTGCAGGTGATGTGACTGATGTGGGCTCATTCCACTCTACTCGAACATTACTTTCAAACAATAAGGTCTTGTGAGTGAGAGTCTTAATGAGAAACTTGAGAAAGTATACGGCATATTATGCTTTTTTTCTGCTTTATTGCTGACTACGCGCACTATGCGCCACAATTCACGATCACCTAGATAATTCAATCTCTGTGTAAAGTCTACATCTTTAGTCTACTGTCTGTACCTCATAAAAACTTGTATATGTAATTACAAATATTTCATTAGTGAAACAAACGCATCATTGAGAAAATCAAAGCAAAAATATTCTTTCTCAAAAATTTTATATAATTTACAATACGGGGCTGTCGGTGTCAATCTTTTTCTTATTAGAGCTAGTTAAGTTTAGTCAACACAGAGCTCAGCAACTGCACAGTACAGATTAAAAACAATCGAAAATTAGCAGTGTCACGTTTTATTACATGAATATAGTCTTCATTTTAATGTTTAAATGAAATTAAGACTGCTTAGTCTTAGAGTCTTTGGTAGGACTTGATATTCTCCTTTACAGGCAGTAATCAATCATAATAAGAGGTGAATGGAAACGTTGTGTAATACATATAATTTTCTGTCGAATATCTAACATACACGCGAAAAACAATTTCCTGTGCTCTATACGTCAAACATTACTTAATTTTTATTATGGAATAGAATACTCGTTATTTCCTTCGAGATGGGCAATTTAAATAAAATGTCACCATTCTTTAATTTCCTCTTTACTGTATTTTTCATTAAAAGTCAACCATCCCTGGTGGAAATAAATTACACTAGGTCTTTACTAGTATTTTTATTTCATTAGCAGTGGTATACGGATACATTAGATTAAGTTGCATAGAGCCACTTTTGTTTGCCTTCTCCTTTTCTCTTTCTTTATTTCCTCACATCTCTAAAAAAGGAAGAAAGTGTCTGTTAAGCTCGTAATGAGAATTCAAAAGGAAGACAAAGCTAAGGGAACAGAATTCAAGTCATATTCTTTTAGCCTTTAGCAGAGTCCTACTTATTATTTGGCTTATAGTTAGGAAGGTTGCCTATATCAATAAGGTTGTGCATTGTTACGTTACGTACTTGATATATTTTCTTTAGAACCCACCAAAAATGGGAGAGTAAGACAGAAAGACATGCCAGTCAGCCAAAGAGAAATGAAAGAGAGAACAGAAGATATGAAAAGACAGACAGAAAAGGGAGACATAAAAATAAAAATGATGGCATTAGCAAGAAAAGACGTCGACAGAAACACAGCAACAACAGCAACACAATTTCTGTCACTGAGATTTAAGTACTCCGTTAAACCTTCAACTAACCACGAGTAAGTAAAGGCCATTTCATTTCTACGCACTGCACACAAACATTATTATGATGACCATATACTACAACCCACGGAAAGATATATGGATGCACGTCTTATATGCTATGCCCTTACTTGACGCATGCAGACAAAGACACTAATAACGTTATACATACATACAGACTGATACAGCAATATAATATTATTTTATTCCTGCTGGGTATAGTTCTTCATTTAGGCTCTTCCTGACTCTACTGCTCTGTTTATGTAGTAATGTGTAAGTCACATTTCCATAGCATAGCAAAGCAGAGGAGAGGTATATGAAGGTCTGTAAGGGAAAAAAGGTGTTAAAGTTAGATGTTCGCTGCACACACACGAACCACGAAACGTCATAATACCAAAAGTCCATGGCATGGTCGAAGAGCGAGTCTAGGACATAAAATATAGTTTCTCTGTCATCTTTGATCCCAGTAACCATCACATCAATGAGATGTAGCCATAGTCCATTGCATCACACATACCTCCGTAGTGTGTCCGTAGACGTAGGATGTTAGAAGAACGAAACCTTAAGTCATATTGTAATGGCTTCCTATGACACTAACAGCAAATACAATAAAAATGAGCAAGTTGACAGCAAAGGGCAAGTAAGTGGTGTGGTGGTCTGGATTCCTCTGATCTGACTTCCAAGTCGTGAACAAAACATTAAGCTTGTCTTGGGAATAGCACCATAGCATAGAAGGAAAGAGTAAGACAAGATGAGTTCGGTTAAGAGAGGCTCTGTGATACAATTCATTGGGAGACAAGGAAACCAATACTACGTGTATACATACTGCACTTCACCATACTCATTTATAATGCATATTACGTTCAGTCAGTTACTATTTTGTACGCCTTGTCCGCATATTTTCCTCTCCCCCACTCCACTCTTCATAGAACAAGACTTTTGATACATCATAATATGAAGATTCATATAAAATATATGCACAACAGGAGTACCTACCGAAATAACGCAGCAGGTCGCACACTCTTACATTATTATGATACATATTGCAGCTAACAAACTCCACTTGGCACTTTCATAATGTAAACGGTATGTGCATTGCAGGGGTAGTATTGACAGATATATTCTGCTCTACTACACATATCCCTTGCTACAAAATTGAGGGAGCGGACAAAAATATCGTCTGTTTGAAGATGGACGTAGGAATAGGAACTCTCAATATTTCCAGCCTCTTCTCTCTCTCTCCTAGCTTTCAGTCGACAAGATAAAACTTTCCAGCCAGCTGCCAAAAATGAAAAGAAAAGAAGAATCCAAGAAACTTGTCCATTACATATAGCCGTGAAGAAAGGAGGTAGTAGAGGAAGAGTAGCTGCATGAGCTCATTGCGCTCAGTCAGCCGCCTATCTATCTATAGCACACTATCCTACCCCAGATCTCTCTTTCATGCGAACTTATTGTATTTTGAGAGTGAGTGAATGATTATTTGTTCGCATAACATTAGTTCAAGTGCACAGGCACAATGTGCTTAAATGTAGACAGGAGGACGATGTAAAAGTAACTGGAGTAACTGGCTCTCTGAAGAAGTATTGCAAACTTATTAGGTATGTCACAATAATAGTATAAAGCATGGAGGTTAGAGATATATATATATATAGCTAATACATAGCCATTGGTTGTATGTAGTGAGACAGAAGGATATTCTGCAACTCACTCACTCAGTAGGTTCACTGAGAAGAAGAGTCTCCTCAGATCACAGCTCGATCCATGTATAGGATGTAATGTAATGTACATAACATTCGCAACATCACATCACATAACTCAGCATCGCCTCATCACATTCACATTTCCTATCCCATTGCATTGCGTGCATAGCAGAAGAGAGCAAAGCTATTTCTCAAGACTCTTTTTCTCCCTTCAACTTCCTTCACTTTAACTTGCTCCGTTTTCCACTGACAAAACTAACTCTTCTACAGAGAAAAGAATTCACTTCGTTTTCTTGTTCCTCCACGATGGATCGACTCGGAATGAAAGAAAAGAAGGAGTGAATACTTATCGTCAGACACACAGGGCTTAGTTTCACGATTTCAGCATGGAGCATCTAAGCATCTTCAAAGACTGCAACAGAGCTACCGTTGCATTTCAACTCTGGAAGTGGAAATACTTGCTGGAAATTCGAAAGGCAATCATTCCCAGTGCAGTGTACTTTACTTCGCTGCTGCTGAGAACTGAGTGAGTGAATAGCTATCTACGCATTCACCAATTTCCCTTATAGCACTTATATGCACTGTTGTTATGTAATGTTTCGGAACATGAAAGTTAAGAACAAGTCTTTGGAAAGAAGTCTTGCTTGGCACTACAAAGTCCATATCACTATCTCACATCGTATTTCCACAACTCCCATCATCCCATCCACGTTCCTAACTCTTAAGCCTCCATACGTATTGTACATCCTACTTAGACTTCTCTACGTCCCACCACCACTAAAAAGACTCCAGAAGTTAACAAACAGTTGGACTTGGATACACACTACACTTAAACTTGGATGATACCAGATCCACATCCAAGAAAAGAACATTTTTATATTCACCATTCCCTCGCACTCATTCACTTCAACAAACTTTTCTCGAGACCTAAGTTTAAGTTTAGCCCAAGTTACCTGCCTTTTCTATTACAAATTCTTATGTACTTATGTCTATTTCTTACGAATAGCTGCATATCATATATCACATCTCTACCTTTTACCTTATTACATTAACTATGGGCACTGGATTCCAAATAATATAAAGGACTACATTTATTTGGCTTGGCTATGCTCGCTACATATTACGAACATCATGCCATGCATTTCAAAATTGATACGGCTCTATCGTCGACATCTTTCTTCCTAATCTCAATGACTATGTAGATCTTTTATAATGCATAAGCACATAACTCGATCAGTCTCTTAGAAAATACATGTCCAAATACACAACTGGCATACATACAAATGTTTATTTTTATTATTTTTATTCATTTAATTTAATATTAATTTGGTGAACTCCTCTCGCGAGACCGTTCTATCACCAAATAGTGTCATATACACATGTGTTTGCTCATAATATATATAATTGAACTAAAGACATAAATTAATTGTATATAAAATTAGGACTCTTGAGAATTTACAGCTGATAAAATATAGGAATAATCACAAGTGTCAGTGATAACAGTTTTGGGCACATTCCGATTCTTGATCCATGAGTAGTTTTAACTAGCACACTAAATCTACCCATTGTGTATCTTTCATCTTTCTCTCATCATTTTTCTATTTGCGTTACTTCAGTTTGCTGAGGTAGACAAAATGAAAATACACAGAAATTTGTTTGCAGATGCGATAGCGAAAGAGTAAAGAATCAGTTGTTAAATGCATTTGCCTTGTACGTTAAACTCGTTTACTAGTTTTGCAGTTTTTGAGTTACGCCTTAGTATTGATTTGCAGCAAACAATGTTGCATAGAAAGACTTTTCCCACAATTGGGTAACATTTTGACCAGGAAGGCATTTGTTTGAAGACAGGACATCATAAATTACATATATAATAATTCATATAAACACAAGTTATAAAACTTGATCCAATTCTTGTTGCAGATATCACTATTAGCTTTTCATTCAGGACGTTTTGTATTTACAATGAACAGATAATACATAAATTAATGCTCTGCATTTGAAATTGAAGTCCACAGCGACCACGTTACAATTCTTTGTGTCGTGTCAGTCGTGTGATTAGTGATTACTGATTAGGTATGCGCTGAAATATCGTATTATCAGTAAATTATGATATCGTTTTAAAATCTAAATTGCCAGTGAATTTATGTATTATCCAAATAAAGTTCACAACAATAAACTATACAATAGGGAATGTATTTCTTAATATAATAACCTAAATACACAGCATCATACTATTTATTTACCATTATTGCATTAGGAACGGAGCGTTCTCATTCATCCTACACACACCCTCATCTCATATCTCTCGCTAAGCTTTAATAAGTATGTTGAAGCGCTCAAATAGAGCAAGAGCCAAAGCAGAGTAGACAGATCTATTGAGAGAAGCTTAAGCTGATGTTTGACTGACATTTTAAAATTTACTACAGCCCGATGTTAACAATATGAATTGTTTGTCAAGCGTATGGAGGCCTACGAAGTGACATAGTACAATGATCACGTTTAAAGCAGTGGCAATGGCAATGGAAGTAAAGAAGCCAGGCTTCCAAGGGGAAAATCAGAGCAGAATGGAGTGACAATACAATAGAGTGAACAGATTATTTAAACGGAAACGATCCCATAAAATCTGCTTATGTATCTGCTTAGCATTAAAACGCGTTCTGCCCTAACTTCTCTTCCTTTCCTTCTCCTCTCTCGCAACATCCTTACTCTCAACAACGCAAACTCATTTGCAGCTTATTTTATTGGAATGGAATAGCAAGACGTTTCTTCCAAATGACACCAAACAGCAACTACCCAATTATTTTCTATATAGAGTATAAAAAGTCTCTTTTTCTCCATCATCTGCTGTGTAGCAACTACATCTCACAGTAGTAGTAAAATGGAGGACATCCTCCCAGAAAATAATTTTTCCAGATACCAAACGAAATTATACACTGTTCAGTATCCCAATTTGATAGGTTTTGATAGTAGATAGATATACATATGATTCTCGTGTACTACATTTGGATCTAGCAGGAGCACACTTCTCTCATGCACAGGAAGAGCATCAGAATGCATTTACAAGAGAACAAGGCGCCATCCTTTTGTATTCATTTGTCCCATTCTATTTCTCGATTCCCTGTTGTTTGAGATTCGGATTGTAGCACGTAATGACTTCGTCCGAAGAGCCGAAAAACAATCTAATTATTGATAATGGTAGCGATAACCGCACTACGAATTTAGTTCCGTTGACTGAATTACATTGCACTAGTGCCGTCCTGTATTATAACAGTTATAACTAATATCGTATAGCAATGGCAATCGAACTACGCTACACTAGGCATTACTGGAGCTGTCACTTGTGCCCGTAGAGTTCTGGCTCTGAATTGCATGTGGTATGTAACAGATTAGG
>JAAAYG020010757.1:0-11072 GCA_009936455.2 Tomocerus minor | reverse complement strand
ACTAGGCATTACTGGAGCTGTCACTTGTGCCCGTAGAGTTCTGGCTCTGAATTGCATGTGGTATGTAACAGATTAGGACCTGAAGAATAGCCTAGTGCTTAACAATGAAATCCTATCGTAAAGAAGTAATAGAAGCTAAGTGCATATCTTTCAATTCACTATATGAGTAGTTCAGTCAGTTTAGTGAAGTCAGCAGCAAATAGGTCCTATTAGTAACCAGTAAAAGTAGGTGTGTAGACTCCGAGTGAGGCTGGATAGTTGGGCAGTATAATGGCGAGATGAGAGATTCTATACTTACGGACGATAATTAATTTCCCTATCTAATGTAATGTTGAATGTAAACGGACGAAACAAGTTGAGTTCCGCTCAGGGAATTACGACGAGGCCTTTAACTCATGTCAAGTCTGTTTGTAACAGCCTACCCGACTTAGACTGGCATAATATTATTCCAGAATGGGCATTTGATAGTGGCGAGTCTATAGTCTGTGTAGGTAGGTATGTTCTTCTTCACTTTCGGCCAGATAGTTCTCTACATACATACAACAGTCTCAACAGTCTCAACAGTGCATGTCTACTAGCGAAGAACGTGAAGTGAACACCGTCTAATCGTAAGTTAAAACACATACACAGGGAAACTTAATATATCGGTGGGAGGGTCTCTCTCTTTCTCTCATCTCATCTCTCCGGAATACCAACCGAAGGAAGGAACGAACGGAGCCCCGACCGGTGTGATGATTCTAAATATAATGTAATAGGTCGCTGCAGATCTAGCCTGGCCAGAGCAGACTCGTTGACTTGCTTTACTTACATTTCGTTGACGTAATAATAATATATAAGTTATGTACTCATGATATAGTGACTACAGTACAGCAAGCAGCATACACAATTTGTATTCTCTATAGTATCATATTACCATCACCATCACTTGCTCTGCTCACTCTTCTATTTCTTCAGTAGGACAAAAATATCATGCCGTAGCAAAGCTAGCTAGTAGACGGTGACTGCAAGTTTTAGCCAGAGAAGAAAATCTTGTGATTGTGTGCCATATATCACATGCCGTGTTCCCGAAAGAACGGAGCAGAATACAAAACTAACACAACATCACTCACTAAAATATCATAACGTCCTCTGTATTAAGTAAGTGTGCAGTACATACATCTAAGTATGGATATGGATATCATAATATAGTAAAATATGCCTTATATGGTTTCATATTTCCTTTGTAAATACATTATACAAGACAAAAGTTATAGAACATACGCACGTGTAAGTAGGTAATAGATATGAGCAAGGTAGGTGACACTATTAGTTACTCGGTTGCGGGTGACATAACTTGCGTACTAGTTTATCTGCAGGAGGATACTATATATATCAACCATGGCATGGCATGGCACTCTTTTGCGTTACCTCAGTAGAGTAGAAAATAGATGAGGTTTCATCAGCAAGAGTCGCGAAGAGAATATCTACAAATATTTGCTTTTTGTATCGAATTTCGTCAGCAGAAACAAACTGCGCTGATGTTCCTCGCCTCCTTTTTGTCCGGCTCCTACAGAAACTTCCTTCTAACTCGGACCATAACATCGTGAATCGTGACACGACAATACAGTTGAATTCAGTATGCATATACGTCCAACAACACAATAATAGGAGCGGAATACGAGGAAAACTATGAGAATGGTCTTAATAAAGTGGAGCAAAAGTATAATACATAAAACACCATTTGAGTTTTGCACAAGAGACCATGGCTCAGCAATATTCAGGGTGGTTTTGTGAAAAGAGTAATGTGTTCAGCTACTAATATACTTGAGCCAACGATTAGATTATAGTAAAATTTGGGCTTTTTAGTATTTCTGCAATGGGATGCTTTGGAAGGACAACATCAACAATAAAAGCCTTCCTTCGTGTACTGCAGAATTGGGTAAGTGTTTAGGCGAGCTGGTATTACTCAGTAGAGAGTAAAAGTAGAGTGTGAGTGTGAGCACGAGTCGTGCAGCAGTACAGTAGCTACCACCATGCAGTTTGAACAATCTCTACTTATACTGCACTTATCTGTAGAGAGAGAGAGAGAGAGAGAGCGAAGGAAAGGAGTCGAGTAGTGGAGTAAAGAAAACCTTCCTAATTACTATCTTGAAATGGAGCAGCGCAATATAAATCAATTCTAAAGTGACATATATGTTGCTGGCTGCGGAACTGAGCTGTGCATTAGGCTACCATGCTATTATAACACCATACGGTTATTTGCAGAATTGGACACGATTTGAATTAAATGAACAAGTGCCACAGGCCAGACCAAGCCCAACCGAGCCCAGTGCAATAATGGAGCCGAGGCAGAGCACCAAGAGCAACTCTGCAAGTACCAAGCCTTTAGTCAACTCACAAAACTCACAATCAGCCACATTAACGAGCTAGAGAGAGAGTTGAGCTATAGGCGGTTAGTTGCACATCAACATCAACATAATAAATATACGTCCTCCTCTATGCTCTCTAAAATTCTATTAGGGAATTACACGACTAGACTTCGCAGTTTGCTTGCGTTGCATCCCATCTATTCTCCTTCTCTAATAGCTCCCTTTGTCCTCAACTCAATATTCTTATAAAAATGCACTATATAATCATAATGTAATGTTATGATGATGGTGTGGTGTGGTGTGGTCCATTATTCGGCTCTATAGCCTCGCCACGGTCTACTATACTCAAATGTAATTGCCGACAATAAGTGACTATATATTATTAGCATTACGAAAGAGTTTTTGCCAGCTTATTGCCTTGTCATGTGTTTTCTTGCATTATTCACATCACTTGCATTGCAATCCGAACTATTCAATTCAGCATTATAGCGTAACAAAACTAACTACTACTCTTTGCACTGCATGTACCTACTACAATTACATTTCTGTGTAGCGTCTCTCTTCATCTCTCATGTTATTACTGTGTACTGTGGCTTCCTTTAGTTTCGCTGCTTTGCTTTTGCTTACTCTTACACATTTATTGTTTACGACACTTTGCTGTTTGTTGTGCTAGATAAATTCTAGCATGCCAAAGAATAACTGAAGAACCTTCCTATCTTACTAATTCTCTTTTCTTTACACTAGACTTGGACAATCTCTATATCCTTCACTTATTCACTTCGTCTCGAATTTCTATTATAAACGCGGAGCTCTCGCTGTGCTCTTATCAACCTTATGTTACATTATGTACACATCAATGTATCTCTCTGGTCACGAATTCAGAAGGAGAAGGCCAGACAACCCCGTGTCCCTACATCATGCTAGTGCATTTTATACACAAACAGAACTGCCTAAAGAAAACGATTACCTATACACAGATCCTTGCTTTGTTCGTACACTTACAACACTACTATCGAAAAAGAAAACTACGTAAAGATTTACCACCTACATACATAAGTACGAACGAGATACACATAATTATAATAAACCACTAACACCACCATAGTTATATGTATCGAGTTTTTAATCTTGATTCCTGATGTAAGTGCTACACAGCCAACTACTGTTACAATAAGACTCTCAAGCAAAAAACGCACTGGCACAAAGTTACCAAGAAGAAATAGCTAAAAAATTCGTTGGCATGCTTTGTAAAAATTAATTGAACGCGTTGCAACGAAACGCTGTTGTCCTTCTTTGGCTTGCTAAATTGTAAATAGTAAATAAATACTTGCATGCATGTGCATTTCTGTATGCAGTAACAATATATATGTAGGTATGTGTGAATTCTCCTAAGTTCCCTTACTTGCTACATTTTCAATCCCAATTTTTTGCTTTGCCATGCGTTATCAAGTTTTTTACTAGCTGATTCTGCAGTTGGGTTTATTGGTGGGTCAAAGGGCAACAGCGATAGAACGCAATTTGGGTGTTACAATGTTGTTACCATCATGCTATTCTTTAATGGGACATGGAATAGACTCAAGTACTTTTTTACAAACTCACAACTACACTTCAAACTTCATAGCATACCAAAAAGCCATAGGTAGGTACTCATTCGAGAGAGCTAATGTTGGATGTGAAATAAATGAAATGATAGTCATGTGCAAGTGATGATAAATGATGTTTAAGGATTAGCCATACACATCACAGATCATCAAAGGAATTTTATTCGGTACTTTTCATTCTATCTGTAAACTTTTTTTAGCATTATTGTCCCAGCCATTTCACATTGCACTAAGATAAGATACCTTATATAGTTTTATATGAATTATGGTGACATCCATACTTTCAATGAAAATAAAAGTAGGCAACACAAGTACAGGCTAGCACGTCATTTTGTTCTGTGCCAAGATAAGTTACTGCATTGCATGGCTGTTGTGAGTTTCTAAGATTGTTGACATTTGGTTTTGTTTGTATGTATGGGAGTTAATTCTCTATCTTTATTAGTATAAAAGCTGCAGAAGACAATAAACCTACATATTTATTACGTCTTTAGTTACTTGTACTTCTTTATAAGATTCATAAAGCTGTACCCTGTTCTAAATTGTTGAATAAATGTACATGTACCTATATGTAAACTGTAAACTTGTATAGACAGACATACATAGACAGTAGGATAATACCATGAGGAGGAGTCCTCATGAGTATGAGTTGAATACTGAATGTATGCAATAACATTTTGGATTACAACTATCGATTGGCAGGGTACATTCACCAACATTTGCATAGCATAATAGATGAGCACTTATACCATCCTAATGTGTAGAATGTGTGATCAAGTGTGACAGTCATGCACAATTGCATGTGCTAATGCTAAGCTATTACGATGGTTGTACTCTAAAGGAAGTGGAGAGAGTTAGAATTTCATCTGACCTTTATCTAGGATGAGTTTGGGTCGCACATCTTCTTGCCATCCTCCAAATGCCAGGCTCCCACAAAGCAGCATACAGCACAGTGCCGACCAAGCAAAATTCATTTTGCTTGTTGCCTTTTCAATTGTATTAGTAGACGAAACGATGAATATAATCGTCTTCACTTAAAATCTCAAGTAACACAGGGAAATGAAATCCATGTAGTCACTCAGCACTTTTTCATAGTCGTTTTCAACATATATTATTTGTTTGGAAGCGTATATTCCAAATATTGGCTGTGTAGCTCCTTGCAAAAAACTTATCTCTTAAGTCACACTTGCACTGCAGAGATCAATAGACAGATAAGAGTACGTGTTCATGAAACTGAAAAATAATAAGACAGAATTCAATCTTAGTCGAATCTTGAGAAAGAAGATGAAATGCAATAAATGAAGAAGATGATTGGACGTAGAATGTGCCAGCTGTCAAGTGAAACGAACGCACAATGAGTTAATAGCTGGCTTTTCTTGTCATCAAATCAACATCAATTTAACTGACAAGGATTGCAATGCAGAGCGCTTTTAGCTGACGTTAACTTTAGTCGAGTCAAGTAAGCTTTTTAACTTTCTACTTTAGTAGTACTTGAGTCGAGATGAATCTTGTAATAATGTTATCGTATTGTGTGTAGAACATCCAAAATTATATGTGAAAGAAAACATACACCCATAGTTAGCTGCTATTATAGGGTTTTATTAGTAGCAGTAGACTGTGGCAGAGTGTTATTGTATTGCAGTCTGTCTCCTTTGCTTCTCTTGTCTTATCTATGCGCATTTATTATGCTTGATATAGTATTCAGTATCATTGGATCTCGGCTCGTACCAACTTTTTTTCGTACAATGCGATACTTCACGTATGTATTTCTTTCTAGCGCATATAGACAACCTTCTCTTGTATTAGATTGGGATTGGGAAGAAGAAGTCTGCTGTTTGGTTAATGTGTTGCCTATTCAATCTGTGTCCGTCTGTCATAATCTTCTGCTATCGACATGGACTTTTCGGATGAGCTGATGCTGGAAAAAGATTCTATACAGAAAGGCAAAGCTGCTGATTTTGGAAATGATGGCTGAAAGTTGTAGTTGTTTCCGTGGTAGGTAGAATGAATAAAACATTTAGGTAATGGCACGTCATGTTTTGATAAAATATGCATTATTATTGAAGCTTGCCGTTGTTAGCTCTGGTTCTGGCTGTTACCTCAGTCTCTGCTCTACAACTATCTTTGCCTCTAGCATCTAATGCGTCATCTTCATCCAGCTTTTTCACATATTATTATATAAGAATTTCGTAGTAGAACTGCATTTAGATGTCAATTCGTGGTCTAATGGATGTTGCGGGATAATGCATATATACTATATAGATAGGCGAATAGATACATAGACAGATACCTATGTTTATCAATTCCCTACAACAAAGTAACATTCACTACTTACGATACGACGATAGTACCACTGCGGCAGCAGCTAAAGATATACTTCGCTCTACTGCATGGAGAAATTATTTAATGAAATGTCTGGAACAAGTATTCCAGATTATTCAGCCTGCTCACTATGTCGTCTTTGTACTAGTTGTTATTATTATGATGATGTGATGAGCAGAAACTGGATGTACTAGCTGGAGCTTCGTTCATTGCCCATTACACCCTCTGCATTATGCGAGTTCAACTCTGGTGATCCTCAGCGTCATCGTTTTCAGCTGTACGGACATACAAGAACTTATCATTAATGTAATATACCAACGTAAAATGAAGCAATAATAGCAATACCACTAAATATCCCCATCATCGAAATTAAATCAAAACAAAACATATTTTCACGAATCCCTATAATATATGAGGGCTATGTATGATGACAACCAAATTACCCGATCTAGTTCCTACCGCCTACGGAATTTGAATTAGCAGATAAATAGACGAAAACCGCAACCTTTATTCATCTTTATTCAATCTTCATATGAGATCAATGAGATGTACATCGTATATATCTCGTTTTGAAAAAAAATAATTAACTATATTTAATTAATAATTTAATTAAATATAGTTAGTTAATTGTAAGGTACTAACTTTTACTAATTATTAGTAAAAGTTTGTAATATACTTTCGCTTTTAAAATTATTTGTGAATTGAGCTTGTAATTTTTTTATATAGCCTATGAATGGTTTATATACAAACACGAATTTTAGCTTTATTTAAGACCATTTATTGATGAATTAAGCCATGTGCATATTTATTAATCTTAGTTAACTTAGAAGTTAAAAACTAAAGCGCCCTATATACATAAACCATTCACATCTCTCTCAAATAAGTTCACCATTATACATTAATTCAAAATAGCTCCACAAATGAAAAGCTATAAAGACTAGACTATGCATAATCAATCGCATACGTATTATTATAATACCATTGCAATTGCAAATACAGTTCCTTTCCTAAATGCCTTTCCGGCTCCTAAGTATTGTTCAAGTATTGCTTGTCTTAAGTTCTGCAGTCTGCATAAAATATGTAGAATATTTACTGTGATCATAAAATTGGTTTTTATGTATTCAACATTGAAGCGTTATAAATAAGTAGCCTATATATTTCATTGTTAACGTAACTCATGCAAGTTACATGGCCATGGCTATTGAAGTTAAAAGTTGAGCGTTCATGAAGACAGCAATTCCTTCCTCTGAATTGAATATTGATAATTTCTCTCATCTTTTTTTGGCAAAAATGCAAAGGCTCCTAGAGTTTTTGAGCTTCTAAAAGAGTAATATTTTAGAGCATCTAAAATATTTCACCTTTCCATTTACTAATAATCTAGATGGAAAGATCCCTTTGTAAAAAAATATACAAAAAGATTTAGGAACCACAAATGAATTGAAAATTGTGTTGAAATGAAATTCAAAGTTGGAAACGTCAAAACTTGAATGGAAACTTAAAATAAATGTTTTTAACGACAGTTCACCAATATATTACAAGTCAACTGCAGAATGAGATTAAAGATCCATGCATAGGTTAATTGCTAAAAACAGCAACAACTCAACAAACAACTGAAATGCTTTTTATGTATCTAGTAACTAATTTTTTGACATGCAACCCAGAATGGACATGGTGATGATGGTGTGTGATACATTATAAACAGAACAAACTCATGCATCATGCGTCACTGCTGCTAGTACGCAAAGTCTGATTGTTTTGTTCATAACATTTTTAGATTGTGGATGTAAATGTTTTTTGCACTGGACGCCGACAGTGACAAGTCGCTTTTTTCTCTTTTCAATAAGAAATGGACCCTACTTTTTGTTCGGTAAATGGTAATCAAATCAATTACAAATCACACCAAACAAAAACGACGTTGAATTTTGGTAGTTTATTATGAAGCAAGAATTAAAGAATGAAGGAGCAAGTGTAAATTATTATGACTGTCTACTGCCAGTCACTGTGACCGTGATGATCTCTGATTAAGACTTAAAGATTGAAGATAGAGTATATACTATTTAGTATTTAGCTAGGTAGGTAGACGGTAGATAGACAAATAATTTATAGTTGATAGCCAGTAACATTGAAAATAGAACAAAAACGTAAGCAAATCTAAATTGTCAACTATTATGAAATCATGAAGAACATTTTCCAAGTCATATATAAATATGAAAATAGTGAACACAATACTTATAAATACGAAATAGTGAACATACATACTTGTAATAATGAAATAGCAAAGATACATACTTGGATAATGAAATAGTGAACATACATACTTGTAAAAATGAAATAGTGAACATACATACTTGTAAAAATGAAATAGTGAACATATAATATACTTGTAAATATGAAATACTAACTAAATTCAAAATCTACATTCCCTGAATCCAACATTGACCACGGCGGAAAAAAATTGAATTGAAAATATTCATTATCAATTATTAAAATAAGCTAAATTGCTATTTCAAAAAAGGACGAGGCTATGCTCAATGAATGCAATACGTGGCTAATACCTTCAACTAAATGTGAGTTGTAATATCAAATTAAATGTTAAATTATCAAATATCTGCAAATATTAAATATGAAATTCAAATATATTTGACGGTATTATACAGTTGTATAATTCCGTCAACTGTATTTGTATTATAGTAGATGTTATAGATGCTAGAATTACATATAGAAGAATACAAATAATTATTATTTTGAGTAGCTGGCTGGAAGTTGACATTACACTTTTGGCTTCAAAACAAAACTGATGTGTGAAAACAACTACTTAAATAAATGATTTGGATATTCACCTCCTCAAATGATGAATGAGTCACCACATCACAATTACAACCACTATCACAATTCACAAGTTTCTTTAGATTACCATCGCACTGTCAATTGTGTTTGTTATTTATTCCCACACCCATGACATCGTTGATCGTCGTTAAATGCACTTTTGACGTTATACACAGATGAAAACTGATCAACTTGTTATATGTAATTTGATGTGCTGCAATTAGCAATTGCAAAGTTATTATTGGTTGATTCTTAGTTTGTTTGGCTTGCTGGCATTCACTTGACACTGGCTTTGTATTACAAAATGTATAGAGATAATCGAGAATGTTATGTTATTGTATAGTGTGCCATGTGTGTGTATACGCTTAGTTGTTATTGTTCGTAGTGTACTGTTGTAAGTAAGTGCAGTAGCACTGTAGGACAGGGTGAGAATACAGAATCTTTTTCAGGTATGTTGCTTTGGAGCAATGGCAATCTTCCTCATTCGATTCAAAGGTTCGGATTGGAATGAGACGATATTTGTGAATTTCGTGGAGCCAAATGCAAAAGCCATAAGGTGAGTTTTCTTTCTATATAGCATAGAATTACACAGGGAAAACATTGGTTTCCATGCAGCGTTGCAGTAGTGAGTGTAGTCACACAGCACAGTACTAGTCAGGCAGTATCAGTAGTATGCATACGTATTGTAGGAGTAGAAGATGCAACCCTACCACGATGCATGCGATCTGTGCTGGCTTGTAAGTGTTATGCTGTCCTGTGTATGAGAGTGTTCTGTAGCTTAGCTGTGTGTTGTGTGCTGTGTCTGTAATAATGGAGCAGTAACTGCGGGACGATCTATAACAGACGTTTGCAATTTTGGACTCCCTCCCTCCTTTAGCCTACCAGCGTCACAAAGAATTGAGTCGTCACGCTTTGTGTTCCGAGAAGAACTCCGAATCGTATTTACGTAAGCGTTAACAAAACTGTACAAGGGTTGAGGGAGGAGTCTATCTGCTCCTCGGATTGGTTTGAGCAGTCCATCCGCCCTTCGGATTGAACGACAGGGGGTACCCGCTCCCCCATAAAGACGCCGCAAAATACATTACAATGTTATAAAAAAATAATTTCGTACTAGCGTAGCAAATGTTTGAAATGACAATTTTCGACTTCTATATTGGATTCAAAAAATAGTTGCAGTATCTTCGAAAGCCTTAATACATGTACAACAGCTGATTATGTCGTTTGACTTAACTGTGAGAAGTAGCGTGTCATTATAAGTTGCTTCTCACCATATTAATTGGTAAATTCAAAAGATGTTTCTCTAACTCCCTCTCCCGTCTTAAATCGTATTTTTGTGAACCCCTCCCTCCCTTAAACAGCAGACGTCTTTTGTGGATCATCCCTAACTGTCGTAGACTCAATAGTGCATAGTGTAGTCTACGTATTACTTACTAGCGGATTGTCTACAGACTACTGCTACAGTACAGTATATACAGTACAGTAGTACAGTACAGTATGTGTTCGTATTCATTCGTAGTCCCACAAATTATTATTATAGAGCCTTTAGTTTTCTAGGCACGCTACACTATACTAGGCAGTGAAGTTCAAATGGCTAGGGGGTCACACAGGCACTGATACTTACATACAGATACGCTACATCACTACAGTGTAGTACACTATAGAAATTATGGTGCAAAGGTTTCGCTCAGAGGAAGAAAAATTATTATTCCACGTATCATCAAAGATTTGTTCTATTAACATTTTCGTCCTTCCTATCTAGCATATATTATTGGCTTCATGGGCAAATGCCCGTAGATGGCGACATTCTTTTAATAAATAAATAAAATAATCTTGCATATATTATTTATTATTTCTTAACAAGTAGTCATCTTTATCATACATTGTATTAAGTAAACTATTTGTGGAATCACTGACATTTCAAAACTCTTTTTAATTTTAACACTATTATGGTTCTAATAGATTCTTTCTCGATCTCCTG
>JAAAYG020010746.1:0-23789 GCA_009936455.2 Tomocerus minor | reverse complement strand
GAACTGTCTAGACAAAATCCAATGGGATTAATTGTGGTCTTAGATGATTGGGGATTTGCGAAGGGAAATTTATACTACGACGCTGGGGATTCATTGGGTATTTTGCCCCTTTCTTTCAAAATATTTTCTAAAGTCAAATCATGGATAGAGCTTGTGATAAACTGAGATTTTAAAATATTTGCAGAGCCACTTCAAAGTGGAGAGTACTTTTATGGAAGATACAATGCGGCAAGTGGAGTATTAAATTCCACCATTATACACAATGGTTACTCTGAGATGGCTCAAAGAACATTGAAGACAATTCGTCTTCTTGGTGCTGTTGGAGTCAGCGGAATTATCGTAAACGGAGTCGTCCATAATGATTACGAAATCAGACCATCTGGAGAGGTTGTACTTCAAAATTTGCAAATAGTTGCCAATTCAGAGTTTGTAATCAGATATAATTAACTCGAATTTTATTTCCAATTGTATTTTGATGGTACTCCGAGAAGGTACTCTAATTTACGGTAGACAGTGAAAGTTCAGTACACATGCACTTAATGTACCTATTTTAATATGATTGCACAAAGCAATGATTTAATGAAATTATATGGTATGAACAGTTTCTGAATTCGGAATAAAATGTTGCTGTTAACCTGCAAATTAAAATTGACTTAAAAATGTATATATAACATGCTCAATTTTTTACAGAAGCATTTCATTAGTCAACATAGTGCATGCGTAGAAGGCGCCCTAATTTATTAAGATTATTGCCGTGGATAATCAGTGTACGATTTCTCCCACTTTTTGGCTTAATTCCCACTGGGAGAAATGGGAGAAACTCAGAAAACATGTAAGAATTCGGAATTTTTGGTGGGATTAATATTTACATTTATATTTGAAGCAGATTAAGTATCAAAGCTTTATTTTTCAAATATTAGTTTTTATAGGTAGGTATTTATATTCACTTAATAACATTAAAACAGTTTCTCCCATTTCTCCCATGGAAGGAAGTACACAGCGTGAATTACACATTACATTTATTTGTGCAATTTGAATAATTGCCTATCATATAAATATAATAATAATATAATACCAGGATATTATTATGTAGGTATCAAAATAGTAAAATCTTTTAACGCAATATTTCATTTCAATGCAATAATAATACAGTCAGACAGAGTTCGTATTCGTTTTGCTTGAAGTGTTTTTATTTTTACCATGTCGATTTGAATATAATCCACAGTAAGCACTCAATCTAAATTGGAATAATATTATTTTGTATATTATTTAGTTATTAACCATGTAGGATATGCAATTATAAGGCAATTTGATAGACAATTTTTTCTATTCTTATCGTATCACTGTCAATTGTAGGACATAACAAGTTTACATGTAGTAATGTAGGCTGGAACACTTCGGAATTTTAATCTTCTGATAAAATACTAAAGTAAACATTTCAGTTTGGAGGCCTATATATTTGCACACAGATTTAAAACATCAATCCACATCGTGTATTTTTTACCCGTAATTAGCACCACTTTCTACTTGAAAATCAATTAAGTTCAACTATTTTACGTTCATGTATGCATATATTATATCTGTATGTAAAGACATCTGTATATCTGTAACGATTACGCTGTAATCTGAATCAGGTACTTCAGCTAAGGCTGATCTGATTTCAAGCTACTTATAAGTAGCAGTGTAAGTGAGAAAATAAATCTCATTTGATTCGCAACTTCGTTTGCGGTGAATCTAATAACTGGGTTCATATTTGCCTAATATTTTATTTACAAGTAATTACAACATTGCTAATAAAATGAGGAGTTCACAAATTCTGCTACTGTATGTATGTGCTATTATGGCCATAATACAGACAGGTAATAACATTTTTGGTTTTATTTTATTCATCGGCCCTACTGACTACTGCGGAGAAACAAAGACTGCAATAAACTTGCAGTATGTTCTCAGGCATGTCGGCATGCGTGTATAAGTAATGAAATTTTTCAGTATTTTGTTTAACGAAATCATCAAATTGTAGTTAGTTGTTTTTCTGCAAATAATTTAATTACTTTCTGGATAATTTCCTTAAAGTAAAAGCGCAACAATGCGGTACTCCTTACCAAGAGAGGGTAGATTGCCTTCCTGGAGCCGGTAAAGAAGAAGAAGACTGCATTCGTCAAGGCTGCAACTGGTGTCCAACGAATGTTGAGGGTGTTAATGTTCCTTATTGCTATCTACCCCCATCGTATGGCTACAAAATAGTCAGTCAAACTGTCGATGACAATGGAAATACTCAGTAAATTACTAGACCAAAAATAACAATTGCATGATTTGTATTTAGTTTTTACTTCATGTCATTGAATAGCTTATATTTAACATAATGATCTACTTTTTTGCAGGGTTATCTTGCGACGGGATACAAATATAACCTACTTTGGAAGTGATTCAGAAACCGTCATAGTGGATGCCCTAATAGAATCCGATTACAGATTACGAATTAAGGTATTTTATAAGACTAACCTGCGAACATAAAGCATTATTATAATAAAGGAAATTCCTTATGTTTACCATGTTTACATATAGCTTGAAGTCTTTGAAATACATGGTGCATATGCAGTCAATGGCCCTAACAATTGTATGGTTTAATTTAAGTAAAATGGTTTAATTTTAGGTCACAGATGGTACGCCTCGTTACGAAGTTCCATTAGAAATCCTCCCACCTCAAGGAGGATCTGCAAATCCTTTGTATGAAATCTCGTTCCAAGATGACCCAGTATTTTCCTTTAAAGTAACACGAAAATCTTCTGGAGCAGTACTCTTTGACACTTCTTTGGGAGGATTCACCTTTGCAGACCAGTTTTTGCAAATCGCTACTAAATTATCTAGCAGAAATGTATACGGACTCGGTGAGAATGAACAGCGCTCTTTTCGCCATAGTTTTGAAAATACTCCAGTGTGGGGGTTATTTGCCAATGGCCAGGCTCCAAATGTAAGTCTAAGCTTCAAGAACTTACTTATAATGGTAGATAAAATGATTTAAGTTTCAGCGACGAACTCGAATCAAAGTCTCCCTATCCATTTTTTTACATTTCATTGAAATGATTTCATTTTCAGTACGCGGCCAACCTTTACGGAGTTCACCCTCATTATACTGTTCTTGAAGAAGACGGTAGTGCCCATACTGTTATCATTGTCAACAGCAATGCTCAAGGTTTTAAAGAACTCTATATGTAATAAATCATGGGATTAATAGTAGATAATTCCAATAATGCTTAAATTTTACTTATATAAATGTAGAATTCGTTTTTCATCCCTATCCTGGAATTGTCTACAGAACTATCGGGGGAATTTTAGATATTTACATGTTCTTGGGGCCAACTCCCGAGAATACAGTACAGCAATACACCGAGGTAAATTACCAGTCATTTATGTGTGTGTACCCGGAAAATATTACGCTGTTGTTTTTTCCAAATATTTTACAGTCGGTATGTTTAGACTGAGAAGGCTTCTCGTAGGTATATGATTTCTAAGTTTATTTATTACCTTGAATTGTCTCTAGGCTGTAGGAAGGGCTCAACTTCCTCCTTATTGGGGTAAGAAAGTTTTTCATAATTACTAAATTAAGTTCATGAACATTTCATAATTTTTTTTCTCAAAAATTAAATATTATTACATATAGCTATAACTCTATCTAAATATATATAATAATACAAATTGCTTTTTACGTAAAGCTCTTGGGTTCCAATTGTGCAAATATGGATATGACACTCTGGAAAATATGAAAGCTACCGTGGATCGTACTGCAGAATACAATATCCCCCATGTATGAATTTACCTTATTTATTACCTTCTTTGTCCTCTATGGCAAAAATGTGGTTGTAATACATAAAATAAATATGCTCCAATCAAACTGGACATTATCACTACTCCATTTTTTTTAAATTTCAGGATGTGCAATACGGTGACATAGACATAATGGACAGGTATGCATTTGGCCACTCACTATATTTAACCTGTAAATGTTTCATTTCATTTTTAATGTATATTTTTCAATGGTGCTCGATCTTCTTAGGAATTTGGATTTTACGATAAGTTCGGATCGATTTGGAGGATTACCTGAATACGTGCGAGAATTGAAAACAAAAGGCGTCAAGTTCATGACCATATTGGTATGAAAACAATAATTTTATTTTTCAGTGGATATGTCGATAGTACATTTACAGAATTTCATAATATGACCCTTTTCGCCTAATGATTTTCACACTTCCAGAAGAAATGGAAAAATTTAATTAAAACAAACCATTAAATTTTTGTATAGATACTTGAAATATAGGATCTGCAAAGTTTTTCAGAAATTGGTCAAACGTTAGAAAAATGTTCGAAATTTTGAATATCTAGATTATTCTGTAAAATTTTCAAAACAGGGAAAGGACAACTTTTACAAAAACAAATGTTTGGAGATGTTTCTTTGAAATTTTTAAGCGTAGAGAGTATCTAGAAGAGGGAATCGACAATAGAACATATAAAATCCGAGACTTTTTTCGGAGGATTTTTTAAATCTTTGGAAGTATGAGAAGCTTATTTAAAATAATTGCCTGTAACTCCAATTGGCCCTACCACGAACCTAACGGAGACTAAAATATCTATATATTTCGATTTTCTGGTGACATTAGGATCCAGCTATAGCCACAGGGGAGCCCAATGGGACATACAGGCCATTTGAATTGGGAACTGAAATGGACGTATGGATGAAACGACAAGATGGAACCCCAACTACTGGAATAGTTTGGCCCCCATCCCCAGTCTATTTTCCAGATTTTTTTAAGAACTCTACCAAAGAATGGTGGAAAATTCTTATTAGGGAATTTGCTCAAGTTTTGGAATTTGATGCTCTTTGGATTGTATGAAAATTATTTCACAAGCTAATTTGTAAATACAATCTACGCATAATAATATATATTGAACCAAAAATATGGATTTTTAGGACATGAACGAACCAGCCAATTTCAGGCGCGGAGATGTAGAAGGATGCGCGGAAAATAAATGGAATAACCCACCATATGTCCCGGGTAAGTTTGCATAAGGAATATTATTCGAAGTACAAGTTAATTAATAGAATTGTTTCTTATTATCAGCAATTTCTGGAGGAATGGAATCAGACACATTATGTCCGGATGCTGTCGATTCAATCAGCGTGCATTACGACACCCACTCTTTGTACGGATATTCGGAATCCGAGCCGACTCTTATGTAATAACAATATTGCTATTGCTATAAAACAATTTCCCAATTATTTTCCCATTTCTCATATCACCGCTAATAAAGATCATGGTATATGAATATTAACATAATATATTGACAAAAAATATAGTGCAGCAACCAGTGCGCTCGGAAGACGAACATTTGCTCTTTCTCGCTCAACATTTTTAGGCTCTGGTCGTTACGTATCTCATTGGTACTTTTTGAATAGTATAAAATATCAATATTATTTATGAATATAGAAATATATTATTGATTTTCATATAATAATATAACCAGGTTAGGAGATAATTGGTCCTTTTGGAGCAATCTTCATTATTCCATCATTGGTATACTTCAATTCAATCAATTTGGTATGCCTTTTGTCGGGCCTGATATTTGTGGTCATCAACAACCTGCCGAAAAAGAGATGTGTCAAAGATGGCACGAGTTGGGAGCGTTTTACCCATTCGCCCGAAACCACAATGCTTACGGATATCCTGTAAATTTACTCTGCAATTTGAAACAAAACTAATTACATGCATTCAATCCAATATTATATGTTATACAAATATGAATTGAATAATAACTGTGTAATACTTGTTATCATCATATAGGATCAAGATCCAGCAGTTTGGGGAGCAGATGTAGCAGAATCGACCAGAAAAGCATTGGAAATCCGTTACACCCTTTTGCCGTATTTGTACACGCTTTTAGCAGAACATTCTATGTATGGAAACACGGTAGCTCGAGCTTTGTGGCATGAATTCACTAATGATACCAACACGGCAGGAATCGACAGGCAATTTTTGTGGGGATCAGGTAATTAATTTATCTTCGATATGTTTTATTGTGTACATTGTAGGAATCCTTTTCCAATGTGCCTTTTTGTGCTCTTTTAGGATTGATGATTTCTCCAGTGCTGGAAGTGTCACAAATAGTCGTTCGGGTATATTTCCCTGCAGACAGATTTTTCAACTACTACGATGGAAGTGAAATTGGAATCAGGGCTGCATATGATATAATAGATGCTCCCGTAGATTTTATCAATTTGCATCTCCACGGAGGAAATATTTTACCAACCCAGGAACCAGCTGTAAATACTGAACTGTCTAGACAAAATCCAATGGGATTAATTGTGGTCTTAGATGATTGGGGATTTGCGAAGGGAAATTTATACTATGACGCTGGGGATTCATTGGGTATTTTGCCCATTTCTTTCAAAATATTTTCAAAAATCAAATCATTGATAGAGCTGGTGATAAACTGAGATTTTAAAATATTTGCAGAGCCACTTCAAAGCGGAGAGTACTTTTACGGAAGATACAATGCTGCAAGTGGAGTATTAAATTCCACCATTATCCACAATGGTTACTCTGAGATGGCTCAAAGAACATTGAAGACAATTCGTCTTCTTGGTGCTGTTGGAGTCAGCGGAATTATTGTAAACGGAGTCGTCCATAATGATTACGAAATCAGACCATCTGGAGAGGTCGTACTACAAAATTTGCAAATAGTTGCCAATTCAGAGTTTGTAATCAGATATAATTAATTCATTCAGAGCATCTGTAATGTTCAACTGTATCGGGAAAATATTTAAAAAATAATATAGTGATTATAGTGAATTGTAAATTATAAATGATTGATATATTTTATCCTATGAAATTAATTTTCATAATATGTCCACTTCCAATTACATTTTTATTGAATTCCAAGTAAACAGTGACAGTGCGTTAATTTAATGTACAATGCAATAGCTAATTCACTGCAATTAATTGGGAGTAAAATGTTATTGTTTAGCTTATTGTTTATCGATGTCATGAATTTTCATACAAACACTTCATTATTTGACATCGACATAGCTGTGTGCATGGATGGAGAGCGCCATATTTATTATTAAACATTATTTTCGTTAACGTTATATAAATATATTTACAATTTACAAGTATGCAACAATTTGGATAATTTTATTAATGCTTACCTTCTAATATTTATATATTGACATATTAATAATATACTTAGTATTAATAGTAACATCTATCAATAATTAAATTTTTTATTATTCTACAGAGTTCCACATATTTTATTATTAATTAAAATTATGTTCTATACAAACGACTATATCTGCAAAACAAATTAACAATAAATAACGTCAGTCTTAACTAAACCAAATCAACTCAACGTAGTGCTTCAAATTTTACGACCGTTCTTGAATGCTTTGCCGAAAGCCTTCAATTTTGACACTCCGAATGTCATCCGGCCTGTAGTATGACCTGAGCCTGTACTTGTACCTGAGCCTGTACTTGTACCTGAGCCTGTACTTGTACCTGAACCTGTACTTGTACCATCATCTGAACCATGATTGCCATTTTCATTTACGATTGGGGTAGCCTGAGTAGCGTGTTTACCTTTGCGCGAAGTACCAATACTTCGGAAAGCCTTTTGTTTCCCAAATTTAGAGAATCCGAAATTCATGAGGCCATCGGCATTCTTTATCTGACCCTTTTGATCCAAGTCTTTATTGCCATTTTCGTTATTTGGAGTAACATTGTTGCCATTTTCTGATGGACCATTGATTCTATTTTGATATCCATTTAAATTGTTTGAAACACCACTGTTTTCATTACCTGGGCCATTGTTTCCATTTAAATTATTTGGAGTGCCGCTATTTCCGTTTAAATTATTTGGAGTGCCGCTATTTCCGTTTAAATTATTTGGAATTCCACTGTTTCCATTTAAATTATTTGGAGTCCCACTGTTTCCATTTAAATTATTTGGAGCGCTACTGCCTCCATTTAAATTATTTGGAGCCCCACTGTTTCCATTTAAATTATTTGGAGCGCTACTGCCTCCATTTAAATTATTTGGAGCGTCACTGTTTCCATTTAAATCATTTGCGTTCCCGTCACCGAAAGCCTTGTATTTGCCAAATTTAGAGAATCCGAAGTTCATGAGACCACTAGCGTCTTTGATATCGCCTTGTTGAGTCTGGCCTTCAGTGCCTTTTTTGTGACCTGAATTTGTATGCTCGTTAGGTTCTAGTCCTGATGGATCATTGTTTCCATTTTGATTCCCGTTTAAATTGTTTGGAATACCATTGATATCATTACCTGGCGGGCCATTGTTTCCATTTAAATTATTTGGGGCACCCAAATTGTTCCCATCCCCATTATTTGGGGAGCCATTGTTTCCATTCAAATTATTAGGAATGTTATTGTCGCCGGAAGGACGATTTTCCTTTGTAGTGTTTGAAGTGCCATTTAATTTAGGGTCGGAACAAGTTGAAGTGCCATTGATTGCACTTGAATTATTTGAAGGACCATTGTTTTCTTTTAAATTATTTGGAGTATCTGTGCTCTCTTGTGAATTATTTGGAGTTCCATTGTTTTCATATAAATTATTTGGGGCTCCAGTGTTTTCAATTAAATTATTTGAATTGCCATTATTTAAATTGTCTTTATTTCGAACAAACCCCTTTAATTTGCCATGTTTAGAGAATCCGAAGTTCGCAGGACCACTATCATCTTTGATGCCACCTTTATGATCATGATCTTCAGTGCCTTTTGAGTTATTTGGATTTATGTGCTCCTTAAGGTCTAATCCTGATGTATCATTGTTTCCATTTTGATTTTCATTCAAATTATTTGGAGCTCCACTGTTGTCATTATGCTTTTCATTTAAATCATTGGGATCGCCTTTTCCAAAAGCCTTATATTTCCCATAATTGGAAAATCCAAAATTCATGAGACCATTAGCATCCTTTATTTGTCCTTTTAGGCCGGACCCTTGATTAGCATTTTTATCATTTGGATTACTTTTTCCATTGGAGTTTCCATTATCATTATTCGGATTTCCAAAAGAACTTCCGCCTAAATTATTTGGATTTCCAGAAGAACTCCCATCCAGATTATTCGGATTTCCAAAAGAACTTCCATCTAAATTATTTGGATTTCCAGAAGAACTCCCATCAAGATTATTCGGATTTCCCAAAGAACTTTCACCCAAATTATTCGGATTTCCAGAAGAACTCCCACCAAGATTATTCGGATTTCCAAAGTTATTTCCAGTGGAAATTTTAGGGTCTCCTGTTGGATCTTCCGAAATAGTATTGACTTTTCCATTTAATTTTTTTGGACCGCCTACACCCCCTTCCCCAAAAGCCTTCCATTTGCCATAATTAGAGAATCCAAAATTCATGAGACCATTAGCATCCTTTATTTGTCCTTTTAGGCCGGACCCCTGATTAGCATTTTTATCACTTGGATTACTTTTTCCATTGGAGTTTCCATTATCATAATTCGGATTTCCAAAAGAACTTCCACCTAAATTATTCGGATTTCCAGAAGAACTCTCACCAAGATTATTCGGATTTCCAAAAGAACTTCCACCTAAATTATTTGGATTTCCAGAAGAACTCCCAGCAAGATTATTCGGATTTCCAGAAGAACTTCCACCTAAATTATTCGGATTTCCAGAAGAACTCCCACCAAGATTATTCGGATTTCCAAAGTTATTTCCAGTGGAAATTTTAGGGTCTCCTGTTGGATCTTCCGAAATAGTATTGACTTTTCCATTTAATTTTTTTGGACCGCCTACACCCCCTTCCCCAAAAGCCTTCCATTTTCCATAATTAGAGAATCCAAAATTCATAAGCCCGCTAGCTTCCCTGATCTGTCCCTTTTGACTTGGTCCTCCATTCCCTTTTAAATTATTTGTAGTTCCGCTGTTGCTTTTGCCTGTCTCGTCGTTGTCTTCGTTCTTTCCAATCATATTTTTTCCATTTTGAGTAGGATTATTGGTTCCCCTCTGCTTTCCATTGTCAGAGCTCATTGATTTTTCATAGTCAGAGAAACTTAATTTAATTGGTTCATCAACACCACGTCGAATCTGCCCATTTTGCCCAGATCCGAATCCGGTGGGGAAATCAAAGCCACCTGCTTTTCCTTTTCCATATTGTGAGAACTTGAAATCCATGGGTAGTTTAACTGCTCGTTGATTCTGCTTACGACGATTTCTTTGAGTTATATATTTTCTTGGTGTTTCCTCCCAACCCCTGTGACTGTGTCTATGCTTTGAATGTCCACTATGTTTTGAGTGCCTTCCATGTCCTAAATGATTTTCAACACTCTCAAGTTGTACAAGAATTTCCTCACTACTGGATTCATCACTGATTGATTCACTTTCATCCCTTCCATGCTGATGCTTTTTTGAATGCTTACTTTTGCATTTTTTGTGATGATGATGATGAGGATGACCTTCGAACTCATCACTGTCGTAGTGAACACTTCGTACTTGTATCTTTTTAACTTCCTCCTTCATCTCAGCAAAGTTTCTTTTGGACTCTACTGGATCGCTATCTGAGTCAGTGACATCCACATCATTTTTATTTTTGAAAAATTCTGCTGCCTTCATATTGCCAAATCCCGAAAACCCTTTGGTAGTATTTGGAGTTCCATATACATTGGCTGCGACTATAGTCAAAAAAAATCAACTGCTTTCCCAAAATATTGAAATAAATAATATAGAGACAAGGTGCGATTAATTGGTATACTTAAAAATTTTAACTATTTATACGAGCATGACAAAAAATACTTACCACAAACAACACCGACGGCAACCAAAATGTAGTGTTTCATGGCTAGTACCCGGTTTCATGCACCGAAATATTCTTATTGTTGGAATATCTTCAAATATTTTTTACTTATTCATTTATTTAAATCTTTGTCAATGATTTAGAACAAATTAAACAGTCAACCACCTCTGAGGCTCTGACACATTTTCTACTCGTAAGAGTCCTACTGGCCCAATTTACAAATGAGATTTAAAAAAAGTGGCTGATTAATGACTATTGAAATTAGGCCATCACATTCCACTATATGCATTGAATTTTCTTCCTGTTAATGTTGTTATAATAATATGAATTAACTGTTTGTGAAGTTTCTATAAATCAAATTCTAATTAGTAAATCTATGTTGGTAAAATATATTATTTAATCTATTTCTGTATATTATAGCATCAAGTACAAACACAATGGTCAACATGCGTGTTATATATTCGTAAAGTCGCAAGTCAAAAGGAATTCTATCTTCAAAAAGGTCACATGCTGCTGGCATTTTCTGTATAATACCCGTGAATGCGTCCATAAATGTTTTAGGGGACAACAAAAGAATGAGACAAAAATTTTTGAAATTCAAATTGTTTGCGATTGATTTAGCACATTTTTTGCCTTTTAATACAACATTACCACTAAACATTAGTCATTTCGTCAATATTATTTCCAGGCAGTGGATCACTTTAAAAATACTTCTCTAAGGGCATCCACACGACGCGACTTGGATTGCGGAAGGGTTTTAAATTTATTGCGTCTCAAAACTGTGGTGGATTTTATAGTGAAGCGAATTGCAGTTCATTGGCCTACAAAGATTATAAGAAAAACAATTGAGTGTTTTTTAAGCAATTAAAATGTTGTAATCCGTATAGGTACTGCTGTGTGCTATAATATATTTTTAATTTAATTACTACATAGCTTATAATGACCATTGTGATTGTAATACTTAGGTGTGCATACAATACATCATAACACGGTTGGTTGTAAACCATTGCTATAAATAAGATCAATGAACTCGTTTTCAGGAAGCTTTTTTTTAATAATAATTTGCTTGCGTCTACAGAAGTATTGTCACTGCCTCCGAACTGGGGAGCTGTATTTCTATTACTAATATTTTCCTGGACGAAGATTCGACGATGAATTCATCAATTGTGAAGTTTTTACTGATTCTTTGCCTATGTGGTAAGTAATAACTGATAATAATGAGCAAGGTATTTCAAACTGCAAAGCCATAATGAGATGGTTTCTAAAGAATTATTTAAAACTACAGGGCATATTGTAGCTGATTTGGAAGAAAATAAAATACAGAAACGATCAGCGCAAAATGGAGACAGTGTCTGGGACACTGGAGATAATGGAAATTCTGGCAACAATAACCAAAACAGGAATCCTGGAAATAACGGGAACAATAACTGGAACAATGGCAATAACCAAAACGGGAATCCTGGAAATAACGGGAATAACTGGAACAATGGCAATAACCAAAACGGAAATCCTGGAAATAACGCCAACAATAACAAGAAACCTCTTATGAATTTCGGGTTTTCAGCGTTTGGAAATAAGAAGGCCGAATTAAACTGAAAATGAGCATAAATCCGACGAGCAACCTCTTCACAAAGTGCAATACGATTTAGTATATATATATATCGATAAAATTGAAATTTTATAACAAGTTTTCAAAGGAACGCTAGAAAATTGTTGTGACAATAAATGCCTGCATTTATTTCTTGTAGTTTATAACAGGCATTTTCCAGACTTTCGTAAATAAATGGTCGTGGTTTTGCGACTTTGAAGATTGCAAACGGAAAAGATCCGATCGAATCATTTAGAATTCATTTCAGGTTTCCTCTACAATAATTGATTGTTCTAAATAAACATACAAAACGAATTGAAATAAATAAACTGATTAGTAATCTCTGAGGCAAACTAAATGGACTATCATCGTTATATTTTATTTGGCAAAAACTAGAGCCTCACTATCCCCAACTTCTTTAAAACATTGAATCCTGAATCGGAAAAATATATTTACTTAGATGTTCATAAGCAAGTTCAAAATATTCGAAAGCCAAATAATTTTTAAGCCTTTCATTCGCGTCAGGTCTATATTATAATACCTCCTGAATACATCCTACATCCCGCATCCATGTAATTTTTCGAAAGAAAATATTCGCATGACTTCACGCTATGACGTCACACGAATAGGATTTTGAAAATAATTTTGATACCCAGTCACCAAAGAGAAGTGGCGTTTCCAACGATATGTGAATTTCCACTACTTGTTCCTAGAATTAAATATAATTTATTATTATAGTACATTAGAGAGGGAATATTGGCCTAAGTGTCAATATTCGTGTGATATTACGCGCTAATAGCAACAATAAAATCGATTCTTTGCCAATTTGATGTTTTAGGGGGAGGGGGAGGAGAGGGTATCTGCTATCCTTACATCACTACTAAAATGATAAGTGACACAATTTAGTGAGACAATTTTTCTGGAAAGCGACTGAGATTGTATACAAAAGGATAAGAAATACACACTGCATCTGATTTTGATGTCGACTGATTATCTGTCTTATCGTTAGTATCTATTTTTTGAATAGTTCTCACCGGAAATGAATATAAAGGGGTTTCCCAGAAGCATATGTGCTTGATTCTAGAAAATTTCTTCAACAATGAATAACAGTCAACATTTAATGATTTGTCGGACATTGGGAATTGTAGATGTTGTAAGTGTACCTACCTCTGTTTCTACACGAAGTTGTTACACTAAGGTGAAAACTTCTGTTGTTGATGTGTGCTCAAATTACTTTAATTATGTTTGTGTTTTAGCTATTTTCAGCAATATTTCTGTTCATACCCATAAGTTGGTTGGACACAATCGTTTTTGAAAATGTTCATCATGGGCTAGTCATTAAATACAGCGGTGATCTGGTTGGTGATATAAAGTTTGTTTCTAATTTCGAAGACGCAGAGGCAAAACATTGTGGAATTTTTCTGATGGAACAATCTGCTGATTACGTTCGAGATCATTTCGGTACCTGTAACTGTCAATATTTCTTTCTGACAGAATTTTCTAAGATGATTTAACATATTCATTGTGTTATTTTTTATTTGTTTCAGCAAAGAACCTCTACATTATAACTGCAATCATGCTTGGATATTTAACTTTAGGAGTTGGCATTTGTGTCTGCTCGGTCATTGTGAGACAGCCTAGTACTTAAATTCGATTTATAATTTTGTTATCCTCGGAAACTCTAAAAATATTCTTTGATATTACAGCAAAATAAATGGGCACTGAGGACACTTTTCATTGCAGAATTCGGTTTCAGTGTTATTTTGTTAATAACATGCATCGCTTTCTACAGCAAGTCGTACTGTGTCTTAGAGTACGCCATGACTTTGGAAGGAAAATACCGCTTGAGAATCCCGGCTGTATTAATACTCCTTTTACCGATCTTTGCTTTCATTTATAAAGGATCACAAATTCTTCTGCTCTTTTTCTTGGATCAAATGGTGAGTGCCGACATGTTCGCTGTTGGGGACCCAAGAAGAGATAGTGAGGAACAGAGACAGCAATTGATCAACGTTGCTTTGGAACAAGCAGCAGCACCAAATACCACCGCTGTCTATATCACATCTTCGAAACAGGACAATATCGTAGTTGTAAAATCCATAGAAAACTCAAATGACCCAATGGAATGCAGTAAAGACCAGGCAGCAAATGTAAAACCAAAAAAAGGAAAATACGACAAGAAACAGTTTAGAAAGGAGTTAGCAAAGACAGGCGGTGATGATTACGACGAGGAAACACAGAAAGATGATGATAATAATGACAATCCGATTGAGTCTCCTCCAAGCCTAGACTAGTAATAACTACTAACAATATCCTTTAATGATTCTCATTTTACGGAGCATATGTCCATATCAGTGTACATCGTAATATTATATCCCTGCTCTGAATTGTATTTGTAACAAGCAACACACTTTGAGTACTAAAAGTAACACAATTAATAAGCTAAAGTTTTATTACAACCCTTTGGGCATATGGGAATTTTTTATCTTTTTCCAGACGATTCATTCGGGGCTACAATTTCTGAGTTCCAAATGCGAATAGAATAATTTATTACTATCAGTCATAATAATATTATATTTGCTTAAATTGAATTTGTCACATCATTTTGTAATGAAAATTTTTCACTTGGTACAGTAGACAGTCTTATATTGTAGACATTTTCAAATTTTAATAGCTGCAGCTGAAAGCATTGGTTCTATATTCATAAGACAAGAATGTATTATTTAGTGGCATGGCATATGGCACCATTTAAGCATTTTGGGGTAGCTGCGAGCTCCTTTCCAGTTTTAACTGCTTACTGATTATTGTCTGGTTACTGATTACTGTTAATCTATATGAACTGTTTACAGCAATTATATGATATTTGTAGAGGGTATTTAATTTTATTGTTCCGATTGTAAAATCGACCGCCTTGTACTAAGTGAGCTTACTACATAAAGCATATAGTAAATTATTGCAGTTTCATCAAGGAACACTTATATTTTATGTTGATATTCCTCGTCATTGTAGACCAAGAGCTTTTGAAATGCAAAAGAGGACCACAATGCAGTGGACATGTAAGAAAGTCGCCATGCTAACTTAAAATACTGATGACTTTTGTTGATTAGTTACTTTTAGTATAGTATCCTACTTCACTAATAATACTACAACTTTCCAACACTGACAAGCATCTGTACTTACAATAGTTGCAAGCGTTGTCATTTGTTAACTAAATAATACGTTAGGTACTGATTAGTGAGTCTTGATTAAAATATTTTACTGACTGTTTGAAAATGCTATGGCCAAATAGAGCGTCTAATACACCAACTGTATATTAGTAAGTCTGTCACACGAGAAAATATTTGATCATGTTAAACATAATAATTTAAAGCCCTCCCTCAGCCTTGCTATAATGACATTAGAGAAAAGAGTTGTACTAAGTTCTAGAAACTCCTTAGGAAAACACAGTGGTAGGTAATAATTTCAATACACAAATGGAAGAATTATGTAATCTTAGGAGCAAAATCTGTACACTGAGTTTCATTGATATCGTAAGACCAAATTATTATATTTTAAACTTTCATTCATTTCAATGATCATACAATCAATTGCTTCATGAATTATCTGTGGCCCGCCTATATTTTGGCGTTAACTTGAGTTTACACTAGCTTTAAGCAAACATTACGGGTTATACAAAATAAATATATTATGAGTTGTGATCTTTGATGATGTTATAGATCGTCTCAACATTTGGACTCACTTGGCTCGCTTACATGTACTTTTTTGTTGTATACGACTATCGCTTCAAACACTATTTAGGAACTGATGCAGATTGTTTGGAAAGAATAAAAAATATTGAATTAAAAGAACTGAATCATCAGTACAGTTAGTTAGTATTATCATTTTAAAGCCCACAGATGTTGTATACATTAATGGAAGGACAGTTTTACATTTCTAAATTTTTATTTCAGTGATGTCTCTGGCAGTACTCGGAATTTCCATGCTTGGATTTCTGATATTAGGATTTTTATTAGTGGCTTTTTCAATACAGGTATATTTTCTTAATTAATTATGATGATTTTAAACTAATAATGATTATAATATCATTGACCAATGAAGATATAAATCTTCGCTTCCTGCCAAATCATAGTAGAACTTGTTGAAACATTTTTCAGGACCCTACGCGCGATTGTAGCATCTTCAATCTCGTGGCACAATTTCCTTTTCTTATGCTGTCTATTGTAGGTTGTAGTGTTTTTTTCAGTGGTGACCTATGTTCTCTAAATAGCATTCCAGGTCGATTCAACGACTCAGAGAAGTGGCCTCTGCAAATATTAGTCCTTTGTCTAACAATCTTGTTCGTTGTGTACAAAATTTACGAGTTGTGGGTCATCGCTTCGTTAATTGCTGTACTTTCTCACCAAAAGCTAAACTATATGTACATAAGGAGCGTAACACAACTCACTGAACTTCCGATGGCCATTGAAGCAAATGAAACGCGATTGCGAACGGAGGATTATTATAATCAGCAGGAGCACGCAAAGGGCACTTTTATCAAAGAGCGACCTACGCTACGCAAAATGAACAAGGTGCAACCTCTCACCGACATTAATGATGATCAACAACATGAGCCACAATTATTTAATACTTCGGATGAGAATTCTCTGTCCAACCTACATGTTACTTATCCTCATCGAAAAAATAATGGACGAAATTACGTCACAAAATATTCAAATGCCTCGGAGGACATTAGAAAATCTAATTTCAGGAGAAGTATTGAGCGTGCTCAAAGGAACTCTTCTTGAAAAAAGATTCTTCGCTATATAGTTTCTATAGTAGTATAGTAAACTTGCATGTGTGTATCAAATACATACAAAATGTTGTACAGGAAAGATCTAAATAATAAAGATGTTATTTTTTAAAACCGCACACACACACATCCCAAAATATTGCGTTATCAATTTCAAAAGATCACTTTTAATTACACAAGTAGATTTTGTAAATTTTCAAATATCGGAATGATCCAGACTCAGTTTTCTCTCTCTCATTTTCTTACTAAACCATAAAATTATTAGTAGCATCAATCTATAGTATACACCTTAATGGCTATGAAGATTTTGTAGTTGGATAAATCGAATTGAAATGTCTCGTCCCATAAATCTATGTTACTGCATGACTAACCGTGCAGCTTGCATCCTGATGTCTTTCTTTGATATTGTAAATTTTGCGTATCTTTTTTTTTTATATCTGAATGAATTCTTGAAAATAGTAATTGTAAATATCTGAATTTGCTGCATGTGTATTTAGATCTTTGCTATCGTAGTTCTTGTTTACAACTCAATGAGATTAGCTGATCTCAATGAATATGTTGCCAATAACGGAGCTCACACCTATGATGTATTTTCCAAAGACAGCTACTTGTATTCCAACTTAAATCCACATTCACTATGTAAGATTCAATTTTTCTATATTATTGCTCGAGTCTTTTTTAGTGTTGATCAATTTACATGTTTGTGTGTATTTTAGCCATTTACTACAAGTTGGTCATCGGATGCTCAACCTTTTACCTTTTTATTTCCTTTGTTTTACTCTACGCAGCACATGTGGTAAATTTCATACAACTTTCTGTGAAACATTCTGAAAACATAATACTCAACCGTATTAGCTAATTATGATTTAATTTTTAGAACAACAAGTGCGCAAGCAAACTTTGGCTGCTTTCGAGCACTGTTTTATTGGTAATCTCAATGGTATTCTACTGCTTCTTATTCCTGAAACCGTCGTCAATTAACGTTCTGTTGGTTTCGCTTGTATTTATTTACAAAATTTGGGAGATCTTCGTCATTGCATTCTACCTGTCCAACATTAAAAGGACTGCAGCAACTGCCGAATTGTACGAAATCACTGTCGACGACTCAGGGAATGCGGAGTACGAATATTCGCAAATGTACACCGCGGTGACACCAGACGTGGTCTTGGCCCCGATACTGAATTTAAATTCTGCCCGAGTGAACGCATATCAACCGGCGTTTGGTCAACCACGTCAACCTGAACAAGAGGGAGGATCCGCTAGTTTTACTTTTCTACGTCAACAGATAGATATTGAACTAGACGAATCCACCGATGGATTCCAAATACGACCTTCCAAGCAAGCGAAATTGCAACCTAAACCTAAACGTTATTAGGAATATGAATATAATGAGATATCACACACATAAATACAAAAGACACAAATCAAAATCATATTGTCATTCTGCTCTGCATCACATGATGTCAATATTGTCAGTCCCCTCTTGTAATGTAATCCATTTTATGCATATGTATACTTTTGTGTACCAATGCATCGAACTATGATTAAAATTAAAGTATCAACTACTCAAAATTGCATTCATTTGAATCAGTTAACCTATATATACGTACAAGTACATACTTTGCTATTTCCCTGTAAAACGATAATTAAAAACAAAAATAGATACTTAGCAAAGCATCGGTTTACATAAAGTTTGTAGGTCAAATTGTAACTTTCTACATTTACCACTATTTGTTAATGAGGAATACACAGAAATTCATTATGGTATCTATATGTGACAATCGCACCAGCCGTAAGGCATCAAATTTGAATGTTAAACAAGTTAGTTTGGCTCGGGCACTACTTGGGATAGACAAGTATCTAGTCGTAGAAACTAAGAGGAACGCATGGGAAAACATGGCATAATTTGTCAGACATTGTTCTGAACGATAAAATTAAATTACCTATCAGCATATTATTAATTAATCGCTTTTGTAAATCATAGCAGTACCCTTTTAGGGGTGTACTGTAACATAAAACATGTGTAGACCAGCAACTACAAAGTTGCAATAATACTTGATAGCCCAGAGACCTTCTTCACGGACAAACGTTTATAATTTTCTTTAGATTATCAGATAAATCAAAATAAAAAAGCAAACTGATAAAATTAGTGTCCCAATTCTCACAAGTAAAAGTTGTGGCTTTGTTTGTTGAAATAATTTGTGTTATAGTAAGATATCCCGATTAGATTTCCATCCACATCTGTAGTTCCTTTTCCCTTTGTAATAATAATAATAATGTTGAGGGTGATAATTGCTATATAGTCTATACATTACTTAGAACTTTAGAACTGAAATAATATGGGTTTTAATAGTGTATTTGTCGAATCTACTATTTAAGCACCCACGGACATGGAAATTATAGTGAACAACTTGTTACGAGAGTGATTTGTCTGTAAGAAAACCACGAGTACTAAGTTTGCGTAATGTATTGAAAAGCACGGAAACCATAAAATGTAGTAATTTTTCTTTTTCTGGTTCACAAGCTCAAAATTGTTTCATCATAAGCGATTTAATTTTCTGTTAACGTAAGGTTAATGGATTTTGTGAGAGAAAAAACATAGTGTATGTATAAATAGTAGCTAAATCACGATTACTCATTTAAGTAAAAACGGCTCATCATGTCATCATTTTTCCAAATGTAAAAACGTGGTTAAACCCAATGTCACATACATTTTTCACTGTCAGATGCAAAGAAGAATAATAGAATTCTATATACAGGACATAAGCCCGTGTTTTTTAGAGTCGAAGTTTCAGAAATAAAAAAATACAATTGAAAGCAAAAGTGAACTTTACAACACAATCTTCACACAATACACAAGTACAATTGGCACTTGGCAGCATTAAGTATGGGTGACAATTAGTTTTCTTCTTTATTCTTTCCAGACATTCAGGAACATTCCCTTTCTCGATTGTTCAAGATGATAAGGCAAATATTTAAAACCAATTCAAATGAAAAGCAATGAATTATTATTAAGTGTCTGACAAAGAAACACAAAGACCATGCAATTCTCCCTAAAATAGTTGACCTTAGTTTCCACTAATACTACCGAATCAGGAATTTAAATACGAACTGCTAACGTTAATTAATTGGCAAACAATTTACTATTTACTTAAAGTACAGTGCATATATTATCGGCAAAAATATTTGCAAAAAAGTCACGTAAGGCAGGTTTTTCTACAATGACAATATTATTATTGCACTATTTGAGCTTTGCTTTTCATTGCCATTTGCCTGTTAACCAATTCATTGATCATTGAAGTTTAAGGAATAGTGTGAACAAACAAACTTATTTGATTCAGATAGAATTGCAGTATTTCATGATGATTAGGCATGATTTTTATTTAAACTTTAACAGTGAAAGTAAATAAGTGCTTGGAGCACACATGCAAAAAGCTCACGCAAAACGTCGAGAACCCACCGAGGGAATTCCCTTGATATCCGTATACTTATTGAATTAAAATGCACATTAGAGACCTAACCGTGTAATGAACACGCTGGGCAAAGGCAAATGCGTTCTTCTTTCATTGAGTTGTTTCATTGACACTCTCATGCACAGGCGGCTCAAATGTCTCACTTTATGCATAGATATCTATTTCTTTTCTTCTATAAGACAAAATTAACCTGAGAGGAAGTGAAGGTTACTCTTTTACATACCTCCTACATGTTTGATTGGCATTTATACAAATATATCATAACACAATAAAGTTTTTCTTCAACTATAGTGTCCTGGGACTGCAAAATGGGTAAGATTACTATTAGACATAATTACGTAGCTATTCATGGCCTTCCAATAACGGAGTATGATGAACTGCCTTTACATAATACCTACCACATTGATTGATGCAAAAAGTAGTCAAACTTTAACACTATATTAAATCAGTAGGCATTTGAGATCGGGAAGAGTGATTTCACTAGTCTGCTGAATTTTTTTAGACTTAATGTTAACGTGGACAAAAAAATATTCCTGAATCATTTCTAACAATCTTGTCACAGTGTGCTTAAGTAATTATTATGTATATATTTTGTGTTATTCGTATAATTCTTCAAGGTTTTCTTTGAAAACACAAAAAGTGACCTGGGAATATTCTAATATTTGTGTTTGTTCAGTGCTCACGCTCAGTAGCTATATAGTTTGACAGCAAGAAATCTTAAAAGCACAAAGAAGTTTTTCGCTGTCATATCTGATCTGACTTTGATACTCAGTACCTACACTACTATATTATAATCTTTGAACATGATTTTCAGTTTTAAATCATCTCGAGACTCTTGAAATAACTGAAATTAGCAAGCTCAGTGTTAGTATTCCTAAACATCTCCTATCACCAACGACAAACAGCCAATTAACCGACAAATAAATTCTGTCCATAGAATTTAGACAAAACTCAAGTTAAGCATGATAGCCAGTAGTTTCTCAGTATTTTCTTTCGTTTTGATCTCTTTCTTTCCATTTTATTCTTCAGCACAGTACATGACATTCGGACCGTGTCCAAAACTACCTGCGGAACCAAATTTTAATATCACCAAAGTTAGTGCATTATCCTTCTATATTTTAACTACAACCTCATTGTCGCATATGAATAGGAAATGTCACTAAAATTCAAATTCTAAATTTTTCTTTATTAAAAGTATTCAGGGCTTTGGTATGAAGTCGCAAAGTACTGGTTCGTTTTTGAAGTGACAGCATCTTGCGTTTCTGTCGAATATTTTGACAGAAAGGACGGTACTTTCGGTGTTGAAATATCCATGCTTGAGGGATTGTAAGTATACTGAAAAGCGTTATTTTACAAATATATTATTTAGTTTTTATTCAATAATTTATGAAATAAGTAGCAAAATTGCAACAAAAGCTAATCAATAAACCAAATGTCTATTTGAAATTATTTTATGCAGAACCCAGACACGGAACGTAATGCCAGGCTCTACAAATTTTCTAAGTCATGATGGAAGTGCAGATCTTCTATTAGATCTGACGGTTACTCAACTTCCTATACCATGTATAAAAACTTTTGCATTTTTAACAGAAACTAATAATGTCACCGCACACCTGCATGCAAAGTGCTAAAGCATTTATAATCATCGATAGAAATTTATTTAGTCGGTGTAACCGCAATTTAATTAAATCATAGTTTGCAGAAGATTTGAATTGTTTGTTTTAGTGACTAGTATCTAAGAAAAAGATTTTTGAATTTCAGTTAATGTCCAATATCCATATCTTGTACTTGGAACTGATTATGAAACGTACACAATAAAATGGGCCTGCCGGCAACTAGGACCTATCAATATGCGTAAGTACATACATTTAATATCCGCATTTCAAACGGTGCTATTTATTTATCAGAACAGATATCTTTCTGATTTACGTTTTACTTTTTTTATCTCTCTGTTGCAATATCAATATAACTGTGTTCTGAAAATTTTATTCGCAGAGAATCTGTGGATCCTTTCTAGAGACAAATATTTTCATCCCGAAGCAAGAAAAGCCGTGTATGAGAAGCTTCGAAACCTGGGAATCAGCGTGCATAGACTTCGGCCATCTAATTTAAATACGTGTAGACGTGTAGAAGATAATTCTCTTTAAATATATATATAGTAATATACTGATGCAAAGAGTAATTAATTGGCCCATTCACTATGCACTGACATAGGACTAAGTTTGATTTAGTCTGTTGTTTACAAAAATGTGACCACATGGTTATTTTTTATTGAAATTGTAGCGTATATGATATACTGTTTGACAGTGAGAATAAATGTAGACACGTTTTGATGCTTCTGTTGCTTTCAAAATTGTCACGTTTTACTTATTTCAATTCTCAATATCCTTACAGAATGTATCTATTTGGAAATAGTATTTTATTTATATTTATTCAATAACCTGATAATTTTAACATGCTAAGTATTTAGCATGTACTGTACCTATTGTGTCATAGAAAGCAATAGTGAAATAATAAGTTATAGTCAACAAGACTATTAAAAGAAATTATAGTGCTTTATAAGCTGAACTTATAAAGTTAAATCACTTTCATGTACATTTGTATAGACGTCATAAATTTTCCGCCGTGATAGTGATGAACCTTTGCACCTAATACCAATATTACATATTAAGTTAGCGTGGAATTATTGTGGATGCTCTAAATATCAGAAAGTCCACCAATGAATAATAATTTAACTTCATATGTATCAATCTGTTTCGGAAGATTGAATTCCAAAACGTATACATACTGTGATGGTAATAAGTGTAGAACTCGCCCCTGAGCCAGACTTACAATGAATTCTATTCAAACGGATATGGATATCATGAGCTGTTCTGCTCTATTTATATTTGTTTCTATTTAATGTTGTTTACGCACAACCCACAATAGTACAGTACTTATATCTAAAACTAAAATTATATATCTACTATATTATAATCAGCTTCAAGAACTGTTTTGAAACAGGCACAGGTTCCCATCGATTGTACCATACGTACTGTCAGATGGATAGGAATGGATTTTGTATGTAGGAGTGTACCTAAGCTATGATATGTATATCTGTATGTATATTTGTATGCATGCATGGAC
>JAAAYG020010702.1:3617-16625 GCA_009936455.2 Tomocerus minor | reverse complement strand
AAGTGTCGTAATGGAAATTATTAGTTACTTGCACATAGTTCTTGTTTTATTTAGTTGATACGTTCTTAAGTTGTTAGCATTGGAGATTTATTAATGTGTAGAATAGTAGATCATTAAACTTTCAATCAAGTTATAATGACGTAAATATATCAAATCATAATCTAATGTATGAGAATACAATACAAATAAATACCAGTGATTAGAAATTGCGGTTTATGGTCTCATGTCTTTATTTTCATTACATTTAACAACAATGTTGGCTCGAAACTGAGTTTATTACATGCATGGGCAATTAATATCTAATATAAGATGATGAATGGATGGGCCAACAATATCTTCATAAAAATCTATTGTAAACGCATTTCTTTGATTTTGCTGCATTAAAATAAATATGTACACTGTTTCCTCAAATCGATACAGCGTAAAATGGCATGCAACAAAATGCACATAAAATGGGGCGTTGGTGAATAATCGCTACAATTACTGTGTGTATATAATATTATATAAGCATTATTATATGATGTATCTATTTGTGTGTTATATGGAGCTTACGTAGCGAAGAAAAAGCGGATGGATGTTCAGAACGGGAATAATCGATTTGAGCGGAACAAAGGTCGGTCGGACATTTAATCTAAATCCATATAAAGTACCTCCACTGTCTGAGCACTAATACCGATATTCTATACGCTCTTATATCTGAACTAAAATGGCTCTGGTTCAATATCAAGTCTGGGCAGCCGTAGTCTATTCTTATAACGTTGCTACTGACATTTGGGGAGATTAGGTAGTAGGTGGGTCCTTCTTATAACCACCTTCATTATTTTGGTAGCTATTATATAATTGTGGCATTTTGAGTCAAGTACAATATAATAGGTGGCTGAAATGGATCCAGAACAAGCGCAGCGGCTGAAATACCATCAACTCACACATCGCAAGATAATTTCTTTTTGCTCCAGTAATATTTCTATTCTGGGTCTCTCGTCCTCTAACTCTACATTACTCTTGTCGCATTGCATTCTTTATGTATTGCTATGTCTAATCCCACCTACCCACATTATTATATCCTGCACTCTATATTTCACTCCGACGGTAACACTTATAAATTAGCTACGATGCCCTGAATTAAACGTGACGTATGCAATGCACTTCACTTCATTATTTTACTGGCTGCAATTACAAGTCCTTATAATGCTCGTTAGCATGTGAGCTCAATAATATCCACTTCTGACTTATCACGCTTGTTAGAAGTAAGTGTGGTAAAAAGTCAAGTTGTATTTTCTCTCCTAAATGAAATAATGTGTTTTTTAAATGATATAGTGTCCAACTACACTTTCAATATGATCCAGTTAAAGTAGTTGTCATTTTCTTTATTTGTATTCCTGTCGATGTCTCAAAGATCAAAATAGATAGTTTTGATTTGATATTCATTAATTAATTTTAAGTTCTGCATGGATCTTTATATGCGAAGTAATGGACGATGTATACTTTCGTTGAGGTACCTTCGTTTGAACTCCTTGAATTATGGTTTGGTTTTATTTTCAATTTTACAGTTTAATGTTCACTTAAAAACAACATCTGACATGATGAGACCAAATAAATACCAGAAGATAAATCAAAAACAAATAATTACCAGGCGTTTCATGTAACGGATACTCATGCAACTTTTAGCAATATTTATTTTCTAAAGTTAATTTTGTAAAATATCATGTAAGTAGATGTTGGATGGAATTCATGATTTCCCGTTTGATATAAATTTTCTTGATTCGCAAGTATGGCAAAGCTCTGCTAAAATTGCGACAGCAGCAGTGAATCACAGTTGTCAAACTCGTGGTTTTGGGAGGCATCCATAATTTGTGACTCGATGCTGCATTTTTTTTGATTCACAAACTTGAGCAAATATGGCTATGGTACATATGAATATATGTATATAGGTATATAATATATGAGGATATCGGGTCAAAGGTTTATTGATTCTTCCTATCCTGTTTTGGTAATATAGGGTAGGTAATTACTTTTCGATTAATTCCTGTTCAAAGAATTGCACAATTGTGTCATGCTAAACTTTGTAACTTAAAGTTCAATCATGGTGAATAGAAGGGAATGGAAAATAGAAACCCTCTCTCGGTGAAGTCTCAAATAGTATAATTATATGGGGTTGGAATTGGTAGGATGAAATGCTAGCCACCCTCTCGTAGCCTTGAGGGTGCCGTTTGAAGTTGGATTTATTTACTCATTTTTATTTATAGACTCGATCAAAGCAAGTTGCTTTGGTGTGGTTAGTGGGAGGTTCAGGTTGGGCAGATGAAATTGTTCCTCTTTTTGATTTCTTTTGTAAGAAATGCCCTCCTCCTGCTCGTCACAATTTACTCTCCATTAACAAAAAGCGGTGACCCTTCCATGGGTCCACTAGGGATTTTTTTTAGAATCCTTAATTTGAAGATATCTGATGCACCAGTGATTTATCCTCACTACGATCGCTTATTATTATCCTTTTGTAAAAATTGAATTTTACAATAAAATACCCAGTACAAATAATTAACTTGCTACATATCAACTTGTCCGTGATTCAATGTTATGTAGGTACTATATATACGTTCATTCAGACTTTTGTGCATATAAATTTTGTGCATTCCTTATGATCACATTTAATTACGTAGGTTATCTTCAAAGGCTTGAAAACGGTCTAAACGATATTTTGCTTTCCCAACTTCCAGGAATAAATTTGTAGTTATGAAGACTTTTGTAGCCTATTAAATTCTGTAATATCCCAATTTTCTCATTTTGTATGAGCTCCTTTCGCACATGAAATCATTGATGATGAGAGTATCTAGCTATTTCCTAGAATGCAGTTTGCCCATTATGAAGTAAACACGGCGACGGCTAATTTAATCTTCCTTTCTGTATGAGCATTCTTACTTACATACATTGCAATCATTAATATATTAAGTCACAAAATATTTCCTACTTCCAAATTGCAGTTTTAAAAATAGAACTTATTTCAGTTGCATGTAAGGTACCTATAAATAATTTTAATGGTTCATCTTTAACACACAGATATTTAGCTACCTAAACGAAATTATTTCATTTATGTTTGCCATTTAGGTAATTTGCTAATAAAGCTATTACTTGATTGGATTTACGATGTTATGAATGATCGTGGAATTTTTTGAGGTAGATGCCAACTGGGTGTTAGTAATGGTAATGCAATATTATTGCCGCAGGGTAACACATTGAGGTGAAATGTGGACACATGAAACGGCTTCCCGTTGCGTTGACATCGTTAAAATTTATAGCAGGGCAAAGTGAGATTTGAGGAGCCGTGCCCGCACAGCGACCATACGCAGGGATTGTTGTAGTGGGTACTTGGGCACTATTCATGTGGTTTAATTAATTATGAGAAAAATAAATGCATTGATGGTGTGGTATTTCTGGAAGTAGTTAAATTCTTGTAGTACTGCACAGCAAATATGCATTCATTTACTCATTTATTGTTTTCCTCTTTATCTTAGGTAGTTGACAATTTATTTACAGTTTGCCAGTACATAGTTATTATCATATTGTATGTATTTATGTAATGTATGTAGCTAATATTATTTTAACATAATTATGTACGATTAATTAAGTAAGTATATCTCATGATTCCGGGATGATTTCTCTTGCATTATTTGATTGCGTCTAATGTAAAATTTGTATGTTACATGTAAACTAATACAATATGGTACAACACTGGAATTCAGTTTGAATGTAACAGATTAAAAATCAACTGTTTTATCAATGTTTCTTAATATTATCAGTAGGATGTATTGTATAGTTCGATATTAACCTTAGTATACACATAGACACTACTATTTCCTTAATTATGCACAGTATAATTATTTTGTTCAGTTTCTCAAGAGTATTTATCTAACTCATTGTATCATAATTGTAATAATATTACAGTTGCATATTTAATATATTCCCAAATATATTCAAAAGTGTTTACTCTTTTAACTCCTTGTTCGTTGGCCATTTATTGTGGTTGCCGTGCAAAGTCAGGAGTCTTGACTCGACAGTTTAAATGCATTTACAGTTACTATCGTTAAATATTTACCTTTTACATCTACATATCGTCCCTACTTAATTATATTATCATTGCTGTATATTATGTACCTAGCTTATAGTGCTAAGTAGAACATGCTACACTGCATCCTATAAACATAAGTACAATTTACTTTATATTACAGTGGAGTGTGTGGATCGAGAAGTCATTGTAATTTCTAGATTCCTTAAAACTACTGTGTGTATGATTTGATTATTTTGTCCTTTTTCCTTCTCTACTATTCTACGAAGACATTAGCCTAGAGAAATCTCTTCTGGTTTTAGTACACAAACTAAAGATTTTGGATTTATTTAGCTGGGAACATACTACAACCTACAGATTAGTACACAATAATACAAATGCTGCACAAATATCTATTCATTCTACTAATTTATAGATAGTAACATCTTAGATTACACAGTAAGTCTGTATATGCATATAGTATAACGTGTATTTAACTAATGCAGCTTAGATTTTACACTTTATGCAAACAAATTATATTATTATCATTTGGAACTAATAAAAGTTTACATTTATTATTGTGTCGCTTTAATAATGATTTCAATTTTTAACACAATTACTAACGTAGCTATATAAAAACAAATCCCTTTTATCCATGCATACGTAGGTATATTATCAATTTGTATGGTATAATACAACACAACGGGCGAATTATTTTAATGTCCCTTGGTAATAGTCAAGTTGGCTATTTTTTGTGTATAAAACATGTTCATCACCAGCAGAACTAAAAACTACGAAGGAACGTCTTTATAAGATACATAATGATGGTTTCGTATACGCAATAATATTCCTAATGAATGTCCTATTAACAAAAAAAGAGAAGTTTTAAGTAGTTGCTTACGTTTAATAGATAAAATCTTAGATTAAATTCACCACTGAATATAGCTAAACCTTACGAAGTGTAATTATGTACTTTGTAGCTAATGACAAATATTGTATATGTATGTATTATATGCATCTTTGCAATAATGTCTGCTAATGCATGAGTAATTAATACTGATTTGTAGCAAGTCTAGTACTTAACCGTGTAAAGTTGTTGACATCGCATCTTCACTAAATTCAGGTGAACATGACGAGACCTCACCGAAAGGTAGGTAAAACCCGTTCGTTATTTTAAGTGGCTTTACATGGTATTAGTGTGTGTGTGTAGTTAGTAAGTAATTTAGCCCTTGTTTTGTTTGAGTACTGATGAAAGTAAGAAAGTCATTCATATGTATCCATTATGTATTTATCATATTACTTAGTTAGTATCTGTAAACCGTTTAACATTAGTTTTTGTTTGATACAAATTGAGTACCTATCTAACTAATAGTGTTCTAGAGATATCTAAAAGTGGGGCTCAACTGCACTGTACTGGCGGTTTAGTTCATTAGTGGTACGGTACGGTATGCAGTAGTGGTACGTTGTTACTTTTTTACATTCAGAACAGATACACAGGAATGCAATGCAGTACTACACTCTACACAATATAAAGATAATTTGTTTCAGTCTTGGCTTTAATGTAAGTTATTACATAATATACTGCTAACTACCTATTTACCGTTTATAATAACTTACTAGACAGAATAACACAACAGTAGTATCGTGTCCTGCAGTTTGGTAAGTATATAATAGTTAGGTACACACATTTATTAGTGTATGTAATGTACCATATTGTATTGTATCAGCAAACACATGTATTGCATTCAATGGCAAACTCTATTGATCAGGAAATCTCATCAATCAAGTTTACAATGCTCACATTTCATGTTTAATACAGGGGACTGCCTTCTCTCTTTCCACACTTCCAATCAACAGACAATCTGGACTTTTATTACTGCTGACAATTGTTACTTCTAGCTATCTATGTATGATCCTATCAATAAAAGATCGCCATTTACAATGATTTGCCTAAGTGTCTGTACCACTACGAGTATACGAGTGATAGAACTTGTGGTAATAATATATTTCATGCATTTTTTACCCTGTAGTCCGGCAAAGTAGAAAATCTCTCTGCTCTTTCCTAAATGTATTTTAGGATCTACCGTTAATATGTATGTCCGTAATTTCATTCCATTCCCTACACCTTTTCACTCTAGCTAGGTAACTAAGAGCAAATCTCTAAAATTATTTTCTACATAAATCAGTGGAAACATTATAACTACTCTGACCTATGTACTAGTATTTATATTTTATGTACACATTGGTATGTTTAAGAAAACTGCCCTTCTTTTCATTATCTCCTCATTTATTTACTCAGTTTCATTACTTGTTGCAAGCAACAAACGGAAATATTCAGAGTTTTCCTAGTTTCAAAAAAATTTAATGTAAATCTATCGCTAGTCACTTAAATCTGATTTTGTATTTAAATATTCAAAGAGACAGTGATAGCATGCGGAGCCAGGATTCTTATTTCAATTATTGCACAAATGTAAAAATTAAATGGCCACAAGGGGCAAGAAATGTGTTGCCGTGGACCTTAATAATAATGACAAATTGTTTTTGGAGTGTTGTATATTCTACTTCGTTTCGAGTGCTATTTGAAACTTACAAAACATTTTTGTTAAAAGTTAAATAAAACTCAGTTTAAAAAATTTTCACTTAAAGACTTAGCTAAGCTTCTTATCTTAGAAAAATTGAAATATTTTTAATGGCGAAAAGGAGGGCTTAGTGTCACGGCTTAACTCACAGTTGAAAAAATATGAGAAATATTTAAGTTTTAATAATTTTTTCGCAGAAAGAAGTAAATCTATGTTTGAGTGCGAGATGAGAGAGGTAGTGCAATAAGAAACTATTTGAAACAACACAAATACCCTATAGTCTATACAAATGTAAATGTGAATGACAAAACAGGAATGGTGGGCGCTTAAAAATATCTAATACTAGGTCGGTTAAATTAAAAATGGCGGAGAGAGAGATGAAAAATCTACATTGCAATGGTTGTCAGAGGGAAGGACTAGAAAATCCGATAGTCTTTGTAGACAGATTCATGGTGGAAGTAAAAAGAGAGCTTCACTTGGGAATAGAACATTCCTACGTCAACTTCACTGACAAAAGCAACACACCTAAATAGAAAGAGATAGAATGGATGGTTTATTTGACGAGGAGCGTTCGGCGTTCGCGTCTGCTATTCTGGTGTGTGTGTATATATATATATATATAATCTATATGTGTGTGTAGTTGGTTTGCTTGGTGCTATATGGGATGGAGCTCACTTGAGATATTGTAACTAAAATATAATTGTATGTATTTATTTGAGAGTGGAGAATGGAGTGGAGTAAAAACGGAGGATTAACTCTGATAAGATATTACGTATCATTTTGTTATTTCGAGATTTATTCTGTTTCGGTTGCATGTAGCTGTATTGTGTGTACTTGTACATGTACTCGACAGGAATATAATGGCGAGATGTGATGCATTGTGTTCTGTTGTGATGTGAGATGTGGCCCCCCTCTAAGAAAATACAAAGCTGTGGCTCAGTGTCCCGGAGAGAGCCAGAGCCGAGAATTGACAATGAGTGCGACCGAGTGTCCTCTCTTCCTATCCTCGCTCTGCCGAGACTCGTTTGCCTTCGTCCGTGCCCGCTCCTTTTGTTTGCCACTTTTGTTCAACGTGGGCTGGATAGGCAGGCCCGGCACCTAATCTGTCCCTTCGTCTTACTAATAAATAAACTCACAATATCCCTCAAAAAAATCCACTTTTTAACCATACACAGACACTGCACTTTTTTAACGTCCCTCCACCAAAGAAAATCTTCCCTGGGCTCTTTCTCTTTTAGACACAGATAAATATACTTATCCTCACAGAGATGTTGTACATGTAGTTTTTTCTTGCATGATACATAGACACACGTATTGATACTTAATACTATGAGGCAAGGGACAAAAGAAAGAAATACTTTGATGATTTTCAAATTTTAACTTTATCTTTTTTCTTCATTTACTTCTGTGAAATATTTTCATATAAGTAAACAGAACAGAGTTGTGATGTGTGCATCTCAGTCTTAAATTTAAAGTTTAAAAAAAGGAAAACACAGAGATAGCTTCATCATAGTATACGATTGAGAGAGGGGGACAGGTCAGAAAATTAAGTGTATGCAGAACATGACGACGTTCACTAATAAATTGTATTATTACGTACCTAGTTAATTTAAGGATGTTATTTGTGTGTAATATTAGATGGAGTGTGTTTCGAGTTTGGCTTTGGCTCATTTCATGTGGAATGAATGCGTTGATGAATGAAAGGGCAAGGGACCTTATGTAATAATATATTTCTAATATATCCACACTTATATATCACTAGGTAGCTGGCATGTTGGGTTATGTGAGTGTGAGGAGAGGACATGTGTAAGTGGCAACTAACAATAAGTAAGCGTGTGTGTGCACAATAGATAAATCTGAATAACAACAGAAGCAATCAGATCATCATCGGATCGGCTTGAGTAGTTTGAATTGGATTACTTACTACTGGAAGTATTGGACTGGACTGATAACCTACGTGAACTTGTTATTGGCAGTCACCTCCCATTCTCAGCCACACATTTTCTTGCTTGGTAGGAATATAGTTTTGGAGTGCTTTCATCTAATATGCCTAAATACCAATTATTCTGATATCTAACCTTTTTCTGTCGACATGCTTAGCTATATAATAAATAGTTGGCAGTTTGCATAGGTACTATAAAATTAGTAGGAATACTAAATTACTTATTCTTATTTGAGAAGGATCCTCCACTCAGATAGCAAGTCGTTGGAACAGTAGAACTAATTTTACTTTACGCTTGATAAGTCACAATAACGTAAGACAACCAATTGGTAAAGACGAGGAAGAAAACTCAATTGGAGGAGAATGGTCAAGTGAATGCGTTGCGTACTCTGATCGTCTGATCTGATGTTGAGTAGTAAATAGAATGGACTGTCGAAGTGATGTGTTTATGTAGAATTTAAGAAATTGGAGCTATTTCATTTTACCGTCTAATTGTATGCACGTCATTGGAGTCGGTGTGGCCAATAGTTAGAAGCCAAATCAGGACCGTGACTTGGAATTTGGACAGGAACGGATACTCCAGCCGAAATGACTCCTACCAAACACAAAATACCCAAATTAATTATTGGGCCTTAAATTCCTCAGAAAAGATCTTCTTTCTGCAAGAAATCTTTCTCGCCTTGTCCCAATTAAACTAGCGGACTAATTATCCTGAAAAGATTGAATTAAGAATTAGGAACTTACCGTGATACTGACTGGAAGTTCCGCCGTGAGCAGAAGGGGCATTAGCTCCATAGGAAGAGTGAGAATTGACCCCAGAGGACACAGAGGCTTGACCGGAGCCGCAATGCGGCCCACGACCTCCGTAACTTCCAAGAGATGACAACGGATCGGCGGCAAACATGTAGGAATAACTGGCGGCGGGATGAGCTGGCTCTCTCTGCTGCAAACAACTTCCTCCCATACTGCTCAGACTTCCCGTCATCGAACTGCAGTCAAATTTACAAATTCTCAGAAATCTTTGATAACATTACATGGCTCGATAAAAAAGAGTCGGGAAATGTTGAAAAAAAGTACATCAATGACCTCGCTCGGGCTAAATGTATAGAGTAGTAGGTAATGCACTTGCTGTTATATAAAATAATCGACGCCCTTTAGAATTGATATTAATAAACCAAATAAAAAAGCTGCACATCTTCATACAAGTCAAGGGTAGCTCTATTTTTCTCTAATGGACTGGAATGCAATATAAGGGTAACTCAGAGGTGCTAATGTTCATTGCACATTATACAAAAAGAACTTTTCATGCTAAATTGGTTCACAAATTTTGTCCCATAGGTAAAGCAATAAAAACTGCGAGATAATACAATTATCATCCAATAAGTTCTGAAATGTACAATGACTGCTACTGCATTAAATATTATAGTTATTAGCGGATGTTAGCATGTTGTTATTTATTTTATTATGCGAGGAGAGATAGGAGAAGGGCAATTTGTAAGATTTGGTTGGACGGTGAAGTGAGGTAATAATATAAATGAGATAGTACAATACTATAATATTATAATATGTATTCCATGTGCAGTAGGAGAGAGAGAGAGAGTGAGCAGGGACGTTCGCCGTTGTGGGAAGTGAGTGGATGGAAAGGAAGAGGGGAGCCGGCGGCGTTTGAGCATTTTCGAGGAGAGATCAGTTGAGCAGATTGTGAGTTGAGTTGCGTTGAGTGGGACGTGGGAAGGCAATGCAATGGAATGGAATGGTTCAATTCTAGTCACTTATCTTCAGAATGCACAGTTCAGACAAAAGGAGAAGGCAGTGGCTACGATATCATTACGAGTTGATGCCCAATGTAGAAATAATCCGAGGCGAAAAGGAATGACGATTACGCCCACCAACACCCCGCGACTCTCTCTCTCTCGCCTCTCCATGCATCGCCACTTCAATTTACTCACAATAATGCAATACATATCACTCACTCTCCTGCAATATCCGCTCAAACAAAAATACACCGAGAAAACCAACATGCAATGCACTCACAAACAAAATCATTCAGCTTGGTCATTCCTAAATCCTGTGGATAAAAATGAAGGAGCCGACTACTACGGATACATCCAGTTTCCATTCAGTAACAATAAATCTCTGTAAAAAATAATTTGATAAACAACTAAGATATATTTGTTTTTAATACTTTTTTGTTTTGTTCTCAAATGGGACTAATTGAAGAAAGAATGAAAAATGGCTACTGTTAATCATTTATCGCTGATAAGACGAGAATTGTCACCAATTGCCGAATCTATAAAGGTATCGAAACAAAATGCTACCAATGCGCCAATCTCTTCAAAAAATTCTTCATTCAAAAGTATCTAATTATTACAAGTAGATTAAGTAATAAGTTGTAAATTATAGTGTTTGATACTTCAGCAATGAACGCAAAATCCTAAAGATCCAGTTTTGAACTCCTATTAATACCCATGAAAATAATTATTTATGGAAACGACATTTTATTTGTATATATGCCATTTCCGTAACTGATTATTTTCATAAATTCCTAATTCCTAATTGCCGTAATTTCCAGGCTTGCTAATTTATAGGGGAATAAACGATATGAGCTTTCATTGATGAATAAGCGTAATATGCACATAATATGTGACTATAAGATACAGATTTTAAAGAATGGAAAAGACTGGGTTGATAAAAATGCATTTATGACAATCGTGTATGCCCCTGTTTTGGGCTATCTGTTACATTTGTGTCGAAGTAGTAGTTGAGTTGTAATTTGTGTGAAGCCTGAACTATTGTAACCTTTGGTCCTATCGAAATCATTAGAATATCCTTGCAAAGCGAGTTAAATGGATCCTTTTTGGTAGTGCGTGTTGCCCAAGAATGGAAATTCCAGCACCCCTTCCTTATTTCTCGACTACAATAGCAACAATAGATCGCACTGACTAATTCCGCCGTCTCCTGTCTCCGCCAGTCGCTTATCTCTCTTTGTCGCTAGCAAATTGCATTGTATCCCATTATAGTCTTTTAAGGCCTTTGGCTTGGCCCTTGCCTTAAATTCTATTGATGATGCTACAGCATTATTTGTAGCAAGCCATTATTTATATTATCCAGCAAGTATAATACTAAGTACTCTGTTCCCTTTGCGCTCCCATTATTCCTATCTTTATTGATATTGCGCTCAGCGAATACTCTCATCTCACCCTTCTCCATTCACGGCCACTTTTCTAGGTAATTGAAATTTCTAATGCTACTTTTGCAGACAATCTTGACAAAACACATGTACAAGGGCTATACACGAGCATATTATAGCACTATGTACATTTTAATGCGTGCCATAGCACTATTTACTGTTGTATGAATAGCATAATTATAGGTATCCAATTCAGAAAAACAGGACAGAAAATATTGGAGTAAACTGTCATTGAATTAAAGGGGAAGGCTCATAGTCCACAATAAAATAATTACGTAAACCCCGAAAAAAAGTTATTGTAGCTACTCGTATAGTGTTGCTAAAGGGCACTTCATTGAAAAGGCACCTTCCGACTGCACACACATACAGACACACAACATTAGATTCATTTCTTGTGATTAGGTGGGCATTATGTATGAATGTATAATATTGCAAAGCATCTGCTCTGCCAGAAAATAGATGGGTCGTAAACGTGAAATGGGGAATAGTGTCTGAGCTGGCATTAAAATTTGTACATGGAGGGAATAAAAGGTCTAGATAGACAGAGCTGATAACTGGAGGAGATGGGATGAGAGAATTATTTGGTTTTTGTTTGTAGGACACGTACGTTGTGTACCTGTAGGAATCCGGCATGGAGGCGATGGGTTGCGGCAGTGAGGCATACATTGAATTGAATCCGGAATTCAGCGGAAGACGAGCGGCCGTTGTGGATGATGGCGGAGGAGAGACACCGACGTGGTCGGAACCTCGACGCTGATTTCTCAGCTTCTCTTCTCTTCGCCATTTTGCTCGCCGATTGCTAAACCACACCTGGAATACCAGACAACCAACCAACCATTCAATTCAATTCGGGAGAATCTATTTCTCAATGCAATAGAATAAATAAAACACTACCGTCCTCACATACGACTCAAAGCTATTTATACACTCCCTCTTCCTTTCCCATCTAACATTCTATCCAATATTTTAACCCATATACACCAATATATTATACAGGGACTACTACCCATCATAGAAAGTTAAAAAATGCCTTAAAAAACCTACAGGAAAACAAATTGAAAAAATTATAGAAATGTAAAACAATCTATTACAATGTACATTAACAACTCAAAAAAAAACATGTTTTCCATTATTTTATCAATTTAAAAATTGTATATTACATCTCTTTTGTAGCATTGTAATATTAATAGTTGGTACCTACGGAAATTACGGATAAAAATGTCATACCTGAATTCGGGCTTCTGGCAAACCGATTTTT
>JAAAYG020010691.1:0-23823 GCA_009936455.2 Tomocerus minor | reverse complement strand
GTTGCTCCACAATGCTATAGAGAGTTTTTTCAAACTTTCATCTCTGTTTCGGAGATATAACTGTCTTTTTGATAAATGCCCAAAATTTTTTTCCATTAAGGAGGACAATTATTGTCCTCCTTAATGGAAAAAAAATTATAAAAATGAGCCTTGACTTATAATAATACTTTATTTTTCCTTTTTCCGTTACTTTCATTGATACAATACAATACTATTTTCAGTCACGGAAGACATTTCGTGTAATGCTTCATGTCATGCAATGAACGAATAAACTGATAATCCTACCAAGGAGTGACTGGTCTTTTAGCAATCCATTCTTTAATTCCAGGAGATCCAAAGACCATTTCCTGGTGCTTTTCAACTATTGGAAAATCCTCGAGCATGTTGGGGGCAACGATTTTCTGTATCAACTGCAAAAAATGAGCAACATAGAAATCAGCATAGGTGATCTTGTTGCCAATAATAAAGGTCCCATTTTTCGAAATCATGTCACTCAAGATTTTGAGTCCTTGTGGCATTGTTCCATTTATTATCTTGGCTTTTGCCTCTGCTTTCGCATCTTCATTTTTGAGAAAGTAAAATTTGTGCATCTCTGAAAATCATACAATAAATAAAAACAATGTCCTAAAAATCTAAAGAAATTCAAATGACCTTTCTGTTTTTTTTTACCTAGTCTCCAATCATTAACTGCATCGACAATTTCATCGCAACAGGCAGCCTCAAATGGAGTCTCTCCATAAAAGTCATGTTTCCTCGCTAAATAACGAAGACTTGCCAAAGATTGTCCTATTACTCGATTTCCGTCTTCAAGAACAGGCAAAGTTTTCCATGGCATATCTAAAAGTGGTACATTACATTGTATGAATGGTACTTACCTAAATTAGTTTCTTAATTTATTCCGTAGGTATATACTCTTATAAAAATTATTTCTTTGCAATTTTCAATGAGTTTTATATCAGAAATTAATTAAAAATGTAAACTGATGAATTTACTAGGCTTGAGGTTGGGCCAATCTGCTCTTTCGACGCGAATGTCTTCGTATTCAATGCCTGCGTAAGCAAGCAAGTATCGAATAGGTTCTGCTAGATATTGTACATTAAAATATGTGAGCTTATATTTTGGACTAGCCATCTTTTTGATGTCAATAAATTAGAAAAATATTTTCGACTTGTTCCACAAGGAAAGTAGTACTCTCTCAGATGTCTGTAAATGACTGAATGCATGAGCCCGATATTTATTTTCATACAGTTATTCAATTTGCTTCCTAATCGCTTATCTATATATTGGCAATGTGCAAACAAGTGCATTGCGCAAAGAATTAAAAGTATGCCATAATTATCATGTTGTCATTTTGTGTAGAACTACTTGACATTTTCAAGTGGACAACTAATTGTTTCATTTCGACTTGTACTTAATAATTTTATCAGGTTTTCCTTTTATGCATATGACCAGTAAATATACGTACACTACAAATGTCCATCAATCGATAATATAAACCAATAGATAAATAAATCAATACATATATTTCGAAAAATGTAATATAAAGGATGACATCCTTTCACAATGTCTGCACGGAAATGTCTGCATAACTACCTATATATTTTTTGTTTCACTATCATTTGGCTATAATAATACACTATTAAAGCAAACTGCAATAATTGAGACAAACCTTTTAAGCGTATATAAATTGTAAGTGTGACTGATAAAAATAAAAATATAAATTGATAGGAGATATATCACTGCTACTTATCTAAAACCTCGAATTCTATAATGCACATTACATTACATTACCCATTGCCAGTTTAAATTACTACTATTTGCACTACAGTGCCTGCGAAATTCTTTTTTTATTTACAATTACATCTTTATAATAATTATAAACTACATAGAGCTTACTTGCTGGAATTGTCATTGTGTCACTAAGTTAAGTCATTATCAAGTATGAACAACAGGAACAGGTTTAGTATTTTGATCTAAGCAAACTATAGTGGTATAGACATTTATTCATCAAGATTATTCTTGGTTTTATTTCATGTTATTTTTATTTTCATCTGTTAGGTCGTTAAAAAATGATTTAAAGACTAATCTTTAAAAACAAAACTCCCTATAAGAAATGAGTTATTTTTCCTGGGGGTTTAAAATCTTCCTGTAAGTTTTCTTTGTCAATTTCCAAGTCAGTAGAAACGCTTGATGAGCTTTCCTTATCGTCATCAGGCAATGTACGTATCTTCGATGCATCGAATGCCGCCACATTTTTCTCATCTTTGTATTTCCACCAAACATAGCTATCGACTACAATTAAATAGTTTCATTTTCATTTACTTTACTTGTGTAATTAATTATCTTGAATGCGTATATAACAACAGTCTTACCACTAGTTGGCGGATCAGCAAAAAAATCCGTTATGTAAGGAGGAAATTCATTGATTTTATAAGAAATATGGTGTTCTAAGTCAAATGCCAATTCTGAAGCAATGGGGTCACAATTTACTGTTAAGACTGCAAGCATGATACCATCCCTTCTATACAAAGCACAAAATTCCATTTCATGGGGATCCCCGAATATCAGCACTTCTGTGTAATGTTGACCATTCCCTTGTAAAACATTTTAAAATCTTAAAATCCCATTAAAAAATGCAAATTCAATGTATTCATAAGAAAACCTACCACAATATCTAATAGACAATCCACATATTTCAGACCAGTAAAACGGAATGGTTTTCTGGGCGGAGGTTTTAATTCCGAGCATATTTAAAGCTGCAACTTGCCCGTGTTTACAAGCTACTGCCCAGTGACCCAAATTCGCAAACCTTAAGGCATGAAAACACACTCATTACATAATTGTTCAATTTTTTCACGTGTTTACGCAGCTAACCACTATTGATAACTTTTTGAGCAAAGAGATCTGCCCTAATTACCCAGTGACTGAAATCGTAGATGGGAAGGTTGCAACATCTCCAGCAGCATATACACCTTCTATCGTCGTTTGCATACGCTTACAAATTCATTAATATAAAGTTTTTAAATGAAATTTCATTGTGTGGTGAAGAGGGACGATAGTAGAGATGTGTAAAGCGGAAAAATTCCTTTGTTCACACAATATTATTATCATTATTGTCTGCACCTTGATCCATACATTCAGTTTTTAAATTCCTTTCATTTCTTTAAAGATTAAAGGAATAATGAAATCTTAATTACTGAACATAATGTCGATAAATCTAGTATTTTTTTACATGTTGAAAATTACTCTTCTTTTAAATTACATGAAGGCAAATATTTCCTGCGATTTTTTTAATTGTTTGGTTAAAATACTTGGGAACGTTTTCTGATCCTTGTGATTTATAAATTGAATGAGTATAAGTAGATTTTGCAACTCATTGAATATAGCCATTAGAGAAAATTAAACATACTGATTGTGTCCGTAGAAGTCAGAATCAAGGGTTTGTAGACCATGATAATATTATTGTATGATCCGAATAGGATAGTTCATAGAAAAGGCTAATATACTATGGATAATTGAGTGATTATTTTTTATTTTACTTTGCTGACGGGAATGGTACGGTCTGTAGGTAAAGTTTTTAAGTCGGAATCCTTGAGGAAATGCGTGTTAGGGGTTCCACCTACTGCCAATATGAAAACTTCGCAACCAATGGATCTTCCTTTTGTAGTGTGCACTCTTCTGACTTCACCTTTTTTATTCCCAGTGATGGATTTGATACCATCACACATTTCAAAGAAGATATTCGTACTTTTCTTTGTTATAAAAGAGAGCAAACTCATGCCAACAGTTTCGCCTAGAACAATTCCATAGGGCCATTTAGCTCTGCAGACAACTGTAACTTTTGCAGCGATCTGTGCTAAAGAGGATGCCAATTCCATTGCAACAAAAGAAGAACCACCGATCACAACTGATCTGTTCTCAGATGCAGTTCGTATCCGTTGAGTATCCTTAAGGGAATACACTGTAAATACGTTTCTGAAGTGGATTCCGTCGATGTCGTAAAGTTTTGGCCTGACATAAAAATAACTTAATGATTCTTCACACAAAAGGATCATACAAAAGGATCGCATAACTTTATGGTCGACTTACGCCATTCCTGTAGCAATTAAAAGTGAGTGAAACTCTAAAACGGTTCTGGTTTCTAATGTTCTCAATCGTCTATTCTTAAAATCCACCTTATCAACGGTCGTAGCTCGTAGAACTTCAATATCGTGATCCTGAATTCATTTAACAGTTCATGTTTATAATTAATGAGATGACTCCAGTACAAACATGTTCAAAGATTTCAATTATTATTGCATGTAGACTCCTAGAAAACTTGTCACTCACAGCATAGAATTGCGGATCTTTTAACTTTATGTCATTCCATGTCGCATTCATGTTCTTGGTTATTTGAGTTCGATCGTATGGAAAGAACCAATCATTCGTAATCATTATGATTCTTCCCTGGAAATGATTTAGCCGTAATGTAGCAGCACATGTAAATCCTGCAGCACCTGTCAACGCAAATAATAAAGTTAAATTATCATGATCACATGGAGGAACTAAGATGCGGAAAGTTTATCGTCTGTTGAGTAAAATGTTCCATGATGTTACTCAAAAATATTTGTAACATATTCGGTAAAAGAAACGACTGAACGACCTGCTCCAATGATAATGACAGTTCGTAGTGCAGGAAGGAGCTTGTAATTGTTTTCTATTGACGAAATGTGTACTTTTGATAACATCCTGCACAAAGGAGGTTGAATACTTTTATTATTTACAAATTCATTGGGATGAATGTCCACAGACAGGTGTCCTGCATCGTGACGATGTACCTTAAATGTGGGGAGTTTATCAAATCCTGGAAAATCTTCGATGTCTCCTGCAAAATATTATTCATTTAGAAAGACCAGAAATCAATCACCAGGATACTTTTAACCCCTTTATTCGACACTAATCTGTCAAAAGTGATTATTGTAAGTTGAAAGTTGGCGAACATGTTAAACTGGTGTAGGGAAACGTTCAATTTTGGAGACTGCGTAAAATGATTCTTATTCAATTAACACAGTTAAGTGTAATGATAATTAATTACGTTACCCGTTTTAGCAGAGAAACATGCTCCATGCCAGGGACATCTTACACTCCCATGCCGAAAAGCACCGTCAATTAAAGGGGCATCCCCGCATCCACTGGGACATGTTGTACCAAATGCATAAAATTGACTTCGATATCGTCCAACAATAACCCTGTTAGGGCTCCCATCCTCATTTTCTCCCACATGGACCAATTTCATTCTTTCAAATGGAGAAACAGTAAAATCGAGTACATTTTAGGCCAAAACACAATGTGGTAAGCTTAATTTAGTATTACATGATATGTTGAACAAAATTTTAATTCTAATCTTACTCATTATGCTCATAGTCATGGACATGTCCTATTTTGTATCCAACTGTAACAATTTAGTCATGCGTGTTAATTAACACCACGGAGCTTGGGTGTTGGAATATTTTATTACAATTAAAACCACACTTACTGATATCGCTATCGGAGTTTTTTGTGAATATGGATCCCATTTTTACTTTGAACTAATACGGTTTATGATTTTAAATGTACAGGCATGGAAAAGTTTCATTTGGAGGAAGCAAATTGAAAGAGAAAGCTTTAAATTATTATTACCACGAAATATCAAATCCTACTAAGCTTTGAAGTTGGCATTTTGACCTTCAATAAAAAATTGAATTTTCAAAATATTTTGGTGACACCTCTGATAGTCGATGGAATATCTTGCCAAAAACCAAGCATACTACCATGCTACTATTGGATACTAATCAAGGTGGTTTGTGATTGTCCCTAATAAATGCTAACAGACTGTTGACTTCCAATTTCGATCCCAATCGAAGATACACTTTTCATTTCATTACATCAAAGCCTATTCATTGTCAAAATTCTCTGTAATAATTTATACTAAAAACGACTAGCGACTGTTCAAGATCCTGAGTAGTTTTTCGCAAGCGTGAGGTCATTTATCTCTATAATTAAATTATAGTTGAAAAATGGGGACAGAAAACAATTTTCTTCTTCAATTCGGTTCAGAAATGAACAACTCCGGCATAGGAGAAATTAATACTGACGGCATGGACCCAGTAACTAGAAATATTGTGCTCAGTCCTGAATTTCACGATATGGTCAACCAAATTTTAAAGGACGAAGTTTCCCTTTTCGTCACTACAAATCTTCATCCTTCATTACAGCCTACGGCGCAATTATATATTGATGAATTTATCAACACAGCTATATTTAAAGATATCATCGTAGGTAAAGTTTCGTCTACAATCTAAAATCCCCTCAGCTCAACAATCAAAACACGAAGTTATTTATTCATATTTCCTTACCAAATGACAAAATCCTTTTTTAAACTATTCAACTTACTCTTTCGATGTAGGTGCCGCCCTAAGGAATCCGAACACTTGTAATTGTCCTGAAAAAATAAAAAATCCTCCCTATTTCAAAGATAGTCAACGCTTGCCTCTCCCTCCTGGTATAACTATCAAAAATGTTTTATAATAAATAAATAGAAAATAATTCAATTTTTGAGTCTAAAATCCTTAGTGGAAATGAGATATTTTAAACATGATTGATTATAGGTATACGTCCAGTGGACCCTAACGGACCAAATCCTTTTTTCAATGATAGTCAAGGTAAATCTCAATACATGTTTCCTTTTCTGACAATGACAATAATAAAAGTAAAACCATTTCTTTACAAAATAATTTTGACTTTGGTATTTACTGAAAATTCCGTAAATACTGATTATATATTCATTAATAATTTGTCCCCAATTAAAAACTAAAAACGTACACACTGTAAACCGTTTTCAGGTGTATATTCTTGGCAGAACCCCTTACCTAAACAAACATTGGAAGAACAAATGCAAGAGGATGCTATGATAGCAGGTGCATTCCGCAGAGCAAGTCAAGATGGCAAGTAAGAATTTAATACAATTACATTGCTTTTTAAATATAAATACTTTATAGAATTGCAAATTGGATGAAGTGAAAACAATTTTTTTTTTCATAAATCGACTGCTATGCATGCAAATATCGCAAATCAAAACCGAAGATTTTATTCATATATTATATCCAACCAAATAAATGAAATCTAACGCTGATACTTTGTAATGTATTTTTAAGTGACTATCAGGGAATCCAAAATATGGAGCCGATAGGAGAATATGGCGCTTTCGCACAAGGTATTAATGCATCTGGAGCCGGAGGACAATCGACTCCTCCAAATGGACCAACTCGGAATAGTTCCGCCATTGAACAGTTCTCAGATAGTACTTTTGGAATCCCACAAGAGCAAATGTCTCCTCAGCAGGCTTGCCAGCAAAGGTAATGAATACTTTCAGTACTCTATTTTTTATGAGCTGGTTATGTAACCAATTCTAAATTTTGATATACATACGTCACTAAATATCTATTGTATGATTAGTATGATTTTTAAGTAATTGTGTAAACTAAAAGGGCGTGATTGCTTTTTATCTAAAGTTTAAATGCCAGTTTGGGACCTCAACCCCAAGCGGGAGCTCAAAATTTTCAGTTGAATGAAGATCCTCAACCTCAACAGAATCGCAATCGCACTATGTAATCAACAGTCAAGACGCAAACTTTATTCAGAGCCGAGTAGTAAGGATTAGCATTAGCATTTAGCATTAAATTCAGTTCTCCTTCAAATGAAAAAGGGATTTCTTTGTTCTTTAGACAATTTTTCAACCTTTATAAGTTTTATCAATTCCTCTAATGTATATATGCATGTCAAAATTATCATAGTCGAAGAAACAAAGACCGTAATAAAACTTCGTATCGGAAAAAATTCCACTTATTTGTAAAAGTTTTCCTTCATTGGGCTGCTGTCATAATGTGGAACATCGCGTTATAGTTATAAGTTATAACTATAACATAACCACATGTAGCGAAAACTAGAATTTCCTTTGAAACTATATAGCTTTTTCGGATTACTGTCCATAGTCCAATTCAAAAAATTTAAATATTTATCGTGGCTAATTATTTTGGAAGAAAGTAGTGCAATCCTCAGCATTTCGCTAATAATTTTTAATTGCTAGTAAGTGATGGATATCCATCATACATCCCCCAATAATATAGTAAATAGGGTTGCCAGGGCTGAGTGCTTACTTAGGTTATACTTTTGTTTCCAAGATTGGTATGTGTCTCTAAAGTAGTATACAAAATTAATTTAGAGTATCATCATCCATCAAAATTTTTGACAATTTTTGTACTCTACTAGTTCATCAAAATTCTCAGTAATATAATATTCTACTAACAGAACACCATAAAATCCCAAAGGTTACTCGAAATTCGAATTCAATATGTCGCTCAATAATTCTCTTCGAAGTAGTCCAGGTCGAAATTTAGACTATTCCGGTCTGGGTGAAAACATTAACACTGACGGAATGGATCCACTAACCAGGGATATTATACTTAGTCAGGAATTTCAAGCGATTGCCGACAAAATGCTAAAGGAAGAACTGCTCAGCTATGTCAGTCAAAATGTCGAGGCCACACTGAGGGCAAAAGCAAATAGATATGTAGACGAATTTGTCAGAGACAATTTAAAGCAAGTAATCCAAGGTAAATTGGTTTTCGTCCATGGTCAAATAAACACTCTTCTGTATGTACAATTTCCACCATTTTCGTTCAATTACGATATTGTAGATTTGTGTGACAAATTCAATTTTTCTCTAGGTCTCGCTCTAAGGAACATTTTGCCGGGTACCGAGCCCTGCACTTGCTCTGAAAGTAAAAGAGGTGTCCCAGCTGGTAATGGCTTAAATTTATATTATTTTTTTGCAATTTATAAACTCTTTAATTTTATACAACACGATTTTTGAGTTTAAACTCTGAAATTCTTGAGATTGGTTGAAATTCATTGAAATTCATTCTGGAATAATAGGTTCGGGTACAATGAACAGAACATTCATGTCATCACTCAACGAAAGTCAAGCAGGTCCCAAGATTGTTTAATGATATAATTTTTGATTCTAAAAGCTCTTGGCTTTTTTGGTTGAAATTCATTAGAGCTCATTTTGGAATAATAGGTGCGAGTGCTTTGAATAACACAATCAGAACAAACATGTCGCCCAAAAATGCATGTCAAGGTGCCTATGCTTTTTAATGTTACAATTTGTGGCTCTAAAATCTAAAATTCTTGAGTTTTTGGCTGAATTTCATTGGAATTTATTTTGGGATATTAGGTGGCAGCCCTATGAGTAACACAAACGGAACAAACATGTCACCCAATGCAAGTCAAGGTAGGTACCTACACTTTCTAATGCGTAATGATGATATAATTATTTTTTATTCTAAAATACTTGAGTTTGGTTGAATTATTCTGTGGAAATTTCGGAATAGGTGCAAGAGCAATGAACAACACAAATAGAACAAATGCTTCACTCAACTCAAGCCAATCAGGTACTTAAACGTTCTGTTATCATTTTTGGTTATAAAGTTAGTTTTGACTTTGGTGAGAATCCATTGTAACTTATTTCGTAAAAAAAGGTGTGAGTGCTATGAATAAGACAATTAGAACAAATATTGTGTCCCCCAAAAATACATGTCAATGTGTCTATGCTCTTTAATATTACAATTTTTGGTTCTAAAATCTTAAATTTTCGAGTTTTTGGCTGAATTTCATTGGAATTTATTTTGGGGTATTAGGTGCGAACCCTATGAATAACACAAACCGAACAAACATGTCTCCCAATGCAAGCCAAGGTAGGGGACTATAATTTCTAATACACACGTAATGAGGATATAATCTTTTATTCTAAAAAACTTGGGGTTGGTTGAATTACTCTGTGGAATTTATTTCGGAATAGGTGCAAGAGCTCCTAACAACTCAAATAGAACAAACGCTTCACTCAACTCAAACATATCAGGTACTTAGACGTTTTGTTATCATTTTTGTTTATAAAGTGTTAGTCTTGGCTTTAGTGGGAATTCATTGTAATTTATTTCGGAATAGATGTGAGTGCTATGAATATGAATAACGATTCATCCAACTCAAGTCAAGGTATGCTTTACAATAATCTAATTTCACCTGTAATAGTAAAGGATGTCATGAAGCCATGATTTGGAATATAGTTTTTCCACGCATTCTTACTACTTGAGTGCTATATTTATTCATGAGATTCTCGAGAAATATGTGAATGAATCTTTCGGACATGGCAGTTCAGTTCATCTTGTCCAATACTACAGTCATTAATGTTTCTTTAATATTTAGCCGTTGCTTGTGTGTATGGAAATCCTGGATTGGAACAGTCATTGACTAAACTACGAGCACTGGAACAAACCCCTGTATCTAAATACAACACGCCATCGTTTAACAGTAGTGCGTCAACTCCCCCAAGCTATTCATCTCCAAATAATTCCGGTGCAGCAAATCTCCCATTTAACAAGTATTGATCATCACAATGAGTACAAGGACCTCCTATGTGGGATTTGTGATGCCTTTCACTATTGTCACCAGGATATGTAACCCTATAATGATCGGTAGTAGACAAAAATGCCTTTGGTAACGATAACGAATTCAGTTTCACTTTCAAGGGAACAGGGATTAAAATTGAGATTTTATTCTTAATTCGCATGCATAACAAAGAAAACTTTTCACAAATTAAAAGTACATTACGATACAATTTTTCTTTGCTATCTAAATTATTTACTTATTATTCATTGACACATTTCCATATTATTCTGATTAATTGTATACCTACGTATTAAAGAAAGGAGGTGACAGATCGGTGAAACGGAGGATGCATACTGGAAGCGACCTGGACATGGGCTAAGTATATGTTACCTGCTTTATTGTATAACTGGCTTTTGCATGTCATTTTTGATTATGACGCATGGTACTATAGAGTTAACTACTAGTTTCTCAAGATTCTTTACTTAATTCCTTCATTATTATAATTCCATTGTTGTAAACAATGTAAAATCTCAAGCCAAGAAAAGCTAATAAACACAAAATTAAGGAATTAGTCACGAAAAACAATTATAAAAGTTGGTAACTGACTACAGTTCATTGTCGTCTCTAGTTTTCGTGTTGCTCTCTGCGTCATCGCAACCTTCGTCATTAGAGGATTCGTAAATATATTTAGAGTTGAATCCAAGGGATTTAACATGTTCAAGAATTTCGGCCTTCACTGATGGATTCAAAGTTTTTGTGCGAGATGAAACTGCAAAAGTTCTTTGTCCAGAACTCCAGCATGTGACTCCTACCATGTAGTCTTTGCCGACTTTAGTGATCCAACTCTCTCCTGCAGGGAAAATGTTTTTTTTGTTCATACAACTAACTTTGAAATTTATAATTTTTTGGTGCCTTTTATTTGATTATTTTACCATCCCAATCGTCGTGACCTCGAGCTTTCCAAACAAATGATCCCCCTTCTCCAGCAGTCATATCGTAGCATTTTTTTCCTCCTCCAAACCCAGTCATGCAAAACGAAGTCATAGTCTCCGTATTAAAGAGAATGCACGACTTTTTCAAATCCTTGTCTGTTATATCTTCGAAGTTCTTTCCAGTTAAATCTTCGGCTATCCTATATAATTCGTATTTGCTGATAAGTGGAGTGTACCATGTCACAGAGTTGTCTTGAAACTAAAAAAAATCGTGAAAGTGAATAGGTATTGAGGTACATTATTAGTAAATATTTTTAAAGCTCCATTCTTAATTAATTACCGTTTCAACATCGAATTTTGCTGATTTTGGACTGGGATTCAGACATGGTCCTTCTTTAGCTAACTCGATATCTATTGCTGAGCAAAATGCTATAACTCCACATAAAAATACAAATTGAGCTTTGGCCATTTTTAACAACTGAAAATAATTATGTGTTGCTCTTCTGCTAGCCAAATCAACACTGCTCTCTAAATAATCCTCTACATTTCGCAGCTTCATAGTGTCCTTTGCAATTGAAATAAAAAGCTATACGTAATACCTAAACAATGTCAAATAATATAACTCCATACACATTCATAAAAACAATTGAAGGCCAAAGAGGAATAACTGGAAGGAATCCTACGCTACGCTGAGTTACATAATACGTACCTACATTAAACACTCTGTTGGAATAAGCGTTTGTTCTGCTTGACCATCTCAGTCAAATTGCATTATAGTCAATTAAAATCTTATTTTCATAAATACATACATGTATTACTAGTAGTAATAATATAAAGCTCTGCTGCTTATGTATATCTCTCCAGTTCTCGGTGACACATACATATTAAATATAGGAAACAAGGGATGATAAGAACGACCTTGGCCACCAAGGTTAAATTTAAAATGCTATTTAGTGGATGCTGAAAAAGAATATAGAGAAAAGAGATACTCATACATTGATTCTTGGCTAAGATAGTTACAATGGACAATCCAAAAAGTTATATAAAACTAAATGTGTATACAAAAAAGAAATATATAGGGGGTAAGTATATATTTTCTTTTTGTATACACATTAAGTCTTACTTCGATAATCATAAAGGTAAGTTGGTAGCAAGGAATAGCTCTAATGTGGTCCCCACGTTTGGAAGAATGTTTCTTGTGTGCATGAGATTCATATAAACTCATGTAGCTAGAAATCACAATCACTCAGCTCTTCAACGGAAATCAGTGTTAACCTTTAAATACAACAAACGAATTTATTTTCCCTCCTCAATAAATGTTGAAAATACAACAAACAATAATATTGCCACAAAGTTGGTCATTTTGTGCTAAAAGTATTTACGCTTAATAGTATCAAAGTTCAAAGTACCTAAATACTATCACCCATACTAAGTGTCTTAAGTTATCTATTTATATTTTGATAGACAAAGGTCAACAGCTACATATAAATTTCTTCGTTTGCCCCACCGTCGCAAAACACAAGCACAATAAAATATATCAACGAGAGTAGGTTATTTAAACACTAAAAGGGCAGTTTTTATTTAAACCTAAATTGAAACATCCCTATAAAGTATAATAATTAATAATTATCTTAGAATGACAATTATACTCGAATAATAAAATTAATGCTAGCATATACCTGCCTTTTAACTTTTAAATTCAATCGAAAATATATACAGCTTTACTAAACGTGTAGGTTTGTGCTCATAGAATTGAAAGTTATTTATTACTGACAATGATAATAATTCCTCTTACCTTTTGTTGGAGAAATTCTATTTTTCCTGGATTTGTTGACCTAGAAAGACATTTTTGGTCTCCACGGACTTGTACAATGTTTCCTCTCATAGTTACAGTTCATGATTGCTAACTTTCATCGGAGACATTTATCAAAAAGAGATTACCTATATCTCGGAAACAGAGATGAAAGTTAGCAATAATGGACTGTAGCTTTGTGAGGGAACATTCTGTAAGTCCCTGGAAATCAATAATGTCTTTCTTGGTCAACAACTCAAAAATAGAATTTCTCCCAAAAAAGTATGACATTTCTCCATTTCATATTGTTGTGGGACTCATTGAAAATGCGTCTCTTTGTGGCAACAAGACAACAGCGCGAGTTGTCTGTAGTCTGGAGAGAGCTTTAAGTCATGATTTTTATCCATGGAAATTGTCGTATTTAATGGGGTTGGCAGCGAAAATAATTGCCAATGAACGAAACTAACGCCCGTCACCACCCACCTTAAGAACACAAATTAGGTGCATATAATATGTCTATGTTATTTTCGTTAACTCAGATTTGAAATTTTTGATGACTTAAAGCGTTTCAACATTACAACGCTAATGTCCTCATTGCAAACACATTTCTACCTTCGTGTACCATAATGTATTAGTTATGATTATCTTTTCCGGGTTGGAATTTTATTAGTGTTTTGAAAACAAGGAATTGCCTACATATTTTAGTGCATGCCTAATAGTAATAAAATACATTTTAATAAATCATCTTGAGTAGCAATACCCAAACCAGAACAACATACTACAACAACAATGTTATGTCACTAATACATCCTATTACTAATAAGTATAACAATATATTTATTACAGCAGTGTTGTAAGTACCTAGTACTTAATATACTATTTGTTGCAAATATTTTTGCAATCTACACAAAGGCAAGAGTAAGTACTTGGTTACATATACTAAGTTTTAAAATTTACATTATTGTATAAAATAAAAGGATAGATAAAAAATATTTTAATTTAACTCTTCTTCATAAAGTACTATGGTAAATAACTTTTAGTGGACACTCAAACAGAGGAGCTTCTTGATTGCTATCATTTAAATACCATATAGATCCCTTCTTAGCATTACTGAATAATAATAATTCTATAATTTATTACGCAATTAGGAAGAATCTTATAAAATAGTTGGGAAACTAACATTGTATTTCTTTGTATATTTATATTGATAACATTAAAATTCAGTCAAATATATTAATGTTGAGATTTACGGTAAAATAGATTATATTGATGGATGATTATTTTGATTATATTGCGGTATAATGATTAAATGCTTCTAATAAACTATAAGTTCATGCATACTTATAAACGCTCACATTGTTATGTTTGGTATGAATTGAGGAAATAGTTTTATATTACTATACAATAAATGTGTTTTTCTCTTATTAGGAAGTTGAAAATGCATCCTTTTTGAACACTGCTCCCTCATCGTTACCTTTACAGGTAATAGAGACAGTCTGACAATTTTTCGTCCCCGTGGCCTTTGAGAACGTTGCCAGACATGTATGCCAATTTATGAGCATATTGACATGGTGCTGGTACAGCTACAGTTGCAGATGAATTAAAGTACAAGTGAGTCATCATATATGTCAATTTCTGCAATCTGTCCGGTTGCATCTTAATTGTGTCTTCCAGAACATTATAAGACGTAGGGCTAACAGTTCCTTGCTTCACGGTTTGAGAGATCAAGAAGAAGTCGTACCTGATTTCCAATCAAAAATAGTTCACGTTAAAAATGAGAAACAGGATTGCATAATAATGATCCATGAACTTTGCTTATAGACAACATACCTTTCCGGAAGAGTGACAACACTATCAACAATGGTTCCTGGGCGAGGATTAGCTGGTTTACCTTCTCCATCATTGCAAAATATCCGTGTATTGATCTTCTTTGTTACAACTATAAAAGCAATTTTAGGCTCGTTTCCTTCACCGTAAAACCCTCGAATTGCTGTCTGTTATTGAAAATCCAAATATTTTGATATTAATATTAGTACTACACATTACATTACGAATAATGGGGTAACCATCCTAGTGAATTATTAAAACGGCTTAACTAAGTTAAAATAAAAAATTAATATTGTGTACTTCATACCTTAATTTGTTCAAGTTCCGTGTTATACACATACCCCAATTGTCCTTCACCAACACCATCCCGATACATGATAATCTTATCAGGCAGCTTATCATTTCTAAGTCTGTACGCGTTAAGACATTCTGAAAATTGACAATATTATACACTTTTGAAAACAGAAATTGCTATAAAGCTACAAAGATTAAAAATATATCATCCGTTTTAAACGACAGTATTTTTATTTTCAATACTTTACTTACTCGTTATGTCGGAACACAAAGAGTTCGATAATTCGTCTTTATCTTTGTGAGGTGACACGGTGCTAAAAAATTTTGAACAAGAAGGGTTCGTTGAGGCGACTGTGGCCCCCATACTTTCACCCTTTCGCTTTCCACAGTGGAACACATCGAAACCGACGACCATCAAGTTCTAAAACATAGTAAGACAATCATTCATTAGTACATTAAGGAAATTCGCAATAACATAACATAACTATAACAGAGTTTGAGGTCAATGTTATTACCGTAGGCAGAGCCGCAGTGTGCCACGGTTCCCCTCCAAGTTTAGCAGTCATCTGAATGACTGTTTTAGAGCAGACTGACATCAGATTATTTTTGTTGGCATGTTTCGTGAGGAAACACTGCGACGGAACTGTTTGAACAAAAATATTTCCAAATTGTGTTTGTTGTAAAAGAAGCATACAAATGCAAATAATAGAATAATACCAGCAAAATCCACGAAACATCGTCTCTTAATAGACGAATATGTATCCAGTTTTTGATTCAATAAAATTGCGAAGATCATTTGCAGATTTCTATGGGTAGACCTTGCTTCACCGACAGCTTGAAAATAATCCTGAGCATAGTTGTTCTGAAGGTATTTTCTAAGATACAAAAAAATATAATAAAAACTCTAATCCGAATGTACGAAATGCTGGAAAATCAAATATATGTTGCCTATTACGAAAATACGCTTACATTTCTTTTGGATAGCTAATCTTAAAACTCATTCCTCCTGCCACTTTAATCAACGTGTTAATGATTTTTTCGACATCTTGTCTTGCTCTTGTAGGAGCAATGACTACCCATTCTGTTAAATTTACTGGAGCCTTCATCTCATTATCTATAAAATATTCATTTGAAAATTATTAAGAAAATCCATTGGATATAGGATTTTAATATCTTTGTGAAATATCTTTGTACAGCCATTCGTTTTTAATTTAGTTAAGATGAATATGATAATGATGATATATTGTACCTTTCATCGGATGGGTCCAGTCACCTCCAGACACTGACACATCCCTCCCTAGACGTATGGGTTCGTTTGGGAGACAACGTCCATTAACTGTCGCAAGAGTCGGATTGAACTTCAATCCCCATTTTTCTTGTTCTGCCCTTATCTGTAATAGATGTGGAAATATTCTCATTATATTTTCCGTAGTTTTAAAAATTAATTATTAAAAATAAATTAATTCAAAATTAGTTTTGAATCTTACACTTTCAATGCCCATTAGTTTAGCCATAAATTCGTGGATAGCCTTGACTCTAACATCAGGGTCCATATGCAGATATTTATTTACTGCCGCCATTAAACGGTAATCTTCTCGCATGTTGTCAGATAGTCCGGTCATCTGACATAACTCGGGTATTAAAAGTATAGGACCAGTATTCCCTCTGTGCATGTCACGTTTTTTTGGTCTTGATACCAAAAGGGGTTGTCGGTGGTCTCTAATAGGCAGGTTGTATCGTGTGACCATGTAGTCGGCAAATGACGTATGCTGCTTGTTGTCATCAGGACCACATTCAAATGTGCTGTCAGGGGTCTTCCCCCAATCTATGTCGTCTATACGGTATGTTTTTCGGTTATAATGTGTCATAACGATAGAGCCTACGATTTCTTTTGCGACGTCTCTCTGTAATAAAAATATTTGCCAAATCAGATAACAAAATTAGGAATTAATTTTCAAAAATATTTGAAATTTTTGTGAACACTGACTCTGTAGTCTCCTCTTGACCTCTGTCTGATAGTTTCGATTGTATCTAAGCAGGAATCTAAGCGTAAGACTTTATTAGTCATTTCCACCCCAAGAAGGACATCATTTTCGTGGTGACGAATTGTAGTTTTGTAGCCAGGCCACAATTGCAGCCGTTGGGCATTAAGGGTAATAGCTTTCGATTGGTCATAAAAGTTACGTCCCATCTCTTCCAATCCCATTTGAGACAAACAGCATCGAAAAATAATATTCATAATTTGAATATACATGGCATCTGTGTGAGCTACTTCGGCCACCTTCCTCATTGTGATTTGAATTCTCAGGTTTGGATCTTGTCCGTAAGAATATAGCGTCAAAAGCTATCAAAAATTGTATACATTCATCAGTTTTTATAAAACTATTGAAAATTTGTGTTCCTTAGTAATTTATTATTTATAGTTTACCGGGGGAGGAATTTCTTGAGCGACATAAAGTGATGATCCATCAAAAACATGAGCAGGTAAGGTGTCCCGATGGGGTCGAAGAAGTTGTTTCTTAATATGAGTTCTTTCCTCATCAGGAAGGAAATCCACTCGATAATGGAAAAGACACCAGTCAGGACGTTTTCGTACGAGGAAATAATTTGTCAACAACTTTATTGTCGTTCCTTTTGTCCCAGATTTGGTGAACGGTGTACCCCCAGTGCCACTTGGAACAGATACGACCATGTCATGACGTTCAAGTTCTTCCGCCCTGTAGTCACGCCTTGGACGACCTCGACCTCGTCCTCTTCCTCGGCCCCGTCCTCTGCCCCTATCCCAACCTCCTTCTTCTCTCGAAGGACCGCCTCGACCTCGAAACGGGGGTCTACTTCCTCGACCACCTCGGTCGAATCCACCTCGGTCAAATCCACCTCGATCAAATCCACCTCGGCCTCGGTCCAATGAATGGTCACGCCGTCCACTGTCGCTCCCGGAATTGCTATCCATTCTTTCATAAGGGGGCCTACTCCCCCCGTCTCCTCCTGTGATATCCCTTCTTTCATTAGGGGGCCTACTCCCCCCGTCTCCTCCATTGCTATCCCTTCTTTCAAAAGGGGGCCTACTTCCCCCGTCTCCTCCATTGCTATCCCTTCTTTCATAAGGGGGCCTACTCCCCCCGTCTCCTCCACCGCTATCCCTTCTTTCATAAGGGGGCCTACCACCCCCGTCTTCTCCATTACTATCTCGTCTTTCGAATCGTGATCTGCCCCCTCTACTGAAAAATTCCCTTCGACCCCCTCCAGGACTGTCACTACCTTCAGGATCTCTTCTCAATAGTTCTACCTCCCGATCTCTGACATGACCACCACGGGAACCCGACGAACGGTCGTAGCGATCACCTCGACTTTCACGGTCCCGTCCTTCCCCACCACTGTGATACCCTCTTCCTCGGGCAGCATAGTGACCGCTATGTCCTGAGCCTGAACCTGACCCGGGGCTACTTGAATGATCTTCTTGGATCTCCCGCCGAACACCGCGCTCGTCTTCTTTTGAACGCTTTGACGAGGAACTGTCTGCAAAATCATTTTTATTATTCTCTGGTAAACATTTATATTATTTTCATGGATGAGAAGTGGTACTGCATTCTGCATGGTAAATCTTATAAGTAAACTATGCAACTCTCAAGAGGAGATCGATTTTTTAGGTCCTGTTGGGTAGCTGCGGGGAGAAGACTTCATAAGCCTTCATAGATGTGACATCTGACTCTAACTATGAATATTCTAGGTATATAAATTCTGTTAGCAGCGTTTTGAATTCCTACAGTGAACTTTTAACCTGTTGCTGACTGCAGTTGAAAGCGGGCTGGCAATCAATGGCAAATACTTCATTACCAGACTGCACATTTTTTTAATATACGAAGTAGAGTCATAATTGCATAATAGTTGGTATCGTCAATCAATCGTCAAATACGTGTATACACGTTACTACACACAAGTGACCACAAGTTATCCACTGAAAAATGTACGGTACCTACTCGAGCTTTCATCACATCTACAATCGTCAGTTGTGGGACTGCTCACTCCGAACACTCCGAAGCGGAATTGTGAAATTAGCAAAATACGAAGTCACATTTTCTGCTTTTTGGATACATCCACCCATTTTCTCACTACACCCCCTCGCCCATATAACATATATATATATATATCTATATCTATATCTATATATTTCTATAAAGAGCTGACTGTGTTGTGTGTTCCCTCTTAAATGTCTAAGTGAATCCATTTAGCCTTTAAGATATCCAATTTTAAATTGTCTCTTATATTTACGCGAATTGTCTATTATTTTAAATCGTCTAAAGTATATCGTAGAAAAATCCCTCTTTGGATACAGTATACTCCTATTTTCAGTAGCAGGATGTATAATCCGGGGATGTGTATATATCTTATCTATATGGCATAAATTACGACAGCAGCGGATATAAATCCACATGTAGGTATCATATTATATTAGTGTTGCGTATTGGTATTAATAACAACAAAAGAATTTACGTACCTCCACCGAAATCAGATCTTTTCATTTTCGAAATGTGTGCTCAGGGCACGGAACAGTTTGATTCGTATGCTGTTGCTGATTGCAGTTGACACTTAATTATAAATGTCTGTAACTTTCACAAACAGTAAATCAGATCGAGGTCCAGTATCAATATTATCATCTTATTGACCTAAAAATATTTGCACACATTGCACATAGGTACATTTAAAAGTAGTTTTCATTTAAAAATCACACAAATTAAAGTTGTTCAGCCAATGTGGTTTGCAATCCCGCGTAAAGTCTATTAGTTACCTAAAATTCTATTTTTATATAACTTATGTTATCGCACACGAAAAAGGAAGCACGTTTACGTAATTTCAGAATTTAAAGACTCAGTTACATCAATTAATCTCTATAATTTGTACTGTTTGGTGACTTAAATATTTTTTAGCTTTAAAATTTTAGACACAAGTTGAGTATTGTGTAAGAGTGATAAAATAGCTAAACAAAGATTGCTAGTTCGCTTACAAAGTTACAAATAAACAAAGACTAGATTCTAATTATGTGTTGTATATAGTTTAGGTTGTAGAATATAATTTTAAGGAGGGAATTAACTAATAGATTGTCTTTCGACCATTTGGCCGCCTTCACTATAAATGTAATTTTAACCAGAAAGGGCTTTATAGAGCCCTTAGGGCTCTAAACTAATAATAAACTACGAAGTATGTTTGTTGCCATGTATTGAATTCAACTGGCGGCACACAGACACAGCAATTTTACGAATAGCGTCTGATAAGCTTACTTCGAGCGAAAAGTGTTGCTGACTTGTAGTATTGTAAGTATTATGTACGTATTATGTTCAGTGCGTCTCTCTTCTGGCAGATTCATAATAATAAACATTATTATGGTCTGCCTTGTGTCTGTAAGCTTCTGGCTCAGATTTCTACTTATATATATGTCATGGTTCACGAATACGAATAGCACGACTGCCTGTATTCACGGAATTTCCCTCTATAAGTTCGCCCTGCTTCTGCAGATAATTTAACGAAGTGGAGAAACAAGTCGTATCATCGCAAAGTCACAGCATACACATAGTGAGAATGTGTGTATACGTGTACAGTGTAGAATAGTCTAGTTTACTTAGCTGGACAAGTCATCTAATAGAATAGAATGCGGTTTTAAGATAACATCAAGCCTGTAGTGTATGCATACTTACTATCCTTATAAACGCAAAAATACCACTTGCGACTAGCACTTCAGTCTTCACAGCTCACATAGCCTATTATAAAAAATTTTCCTATTTCCTTTACATATACTATTATTATGCGTTGACTATTTAAGCAATAGAACTACACTACTACTTAAACACGAGTCTGTACAAACTTGTTACGGATATTGAAGTAAATAGGTTCCTATATCAGAAATATTAATGTAACTAGCTTTGCTACTGTAGTACTGCTGGTTCTTATGTAATGCTTCAGTTAACGCATGTATACGGATAAAAATAAAACGTTACAGTCAATACAAAAGTATAAGCTTACCAGATTTCCAGGGTATGCTTGGGTTAATTTTGAATGGAGAGTTATTATATTATAGACACAGCAACAATATTTTTACACATAGATGCAATAGTGTAATAAATATGTTTAGTTAGTCCAGGTCAGATAGGGATGTGGATGTTGCCCTTGCAGTTCCATCCGTTGAATTCCGTTGAAATTGCAACGTAGGAGTAAGCAGTAAACGCTACTTGTGTCTATATGTCTATAAAATTTGTAGCTACAGTATCAGTATGAAATAAGTAAATTCGGTTTCCCCCTATTCTATTCTTTTAGCTATGATTATGTTACGCACTTTTCGTTCGAGGTTCAAAGTTAAAATGAATTGCGTCTAGTAAGAAGTACTGTGAGAGAACAACTTCCCAGATTTGACTTTCTGCTCGGATCACTAACCTGATGGGCAAGAAATTGAAAGAGCTCTGGAAGAAGGGATACTTCTACATAGCATTCTGTATGTACGAATACTACGAATTCAAGGCTTGTTTCACGTATACACATATGAACCCGCCACAACGTTTGAAAGAAAATACGATTCTGATATCAGAATCTTTGATACATATTATGATGTCACATTGCAAATAAATCTCTCCCTTATTCACAGAATGTGAATTTTAAGAATTTATTACTAATGAAAGGATGATTAATTTAGAGACACTTTTTGTAGAATAATTACTTGAAATCTATGACATTTCTAACTATCAGAAAGGTAGTGGTCAATAAGGTTAAACAATTAACATACAAATTCGTCTGCTACAAATGCAAATACCACTTTAAATAGCATAATAAATACACGCAATGTGTAACAAATGCAATGTTAACAAAACTTACTTGAATAAGATGTCCTTTGTCAACCCACATTAGCACCGCTTAACCGTTCATGGTGTAAAGTGGAATTTAGAAATGAGAATAGAAAAATGCTCTTGCTTTTATTATTCTACCCTTGTAAGTTACATTATTGTACCTACTTTTATACATTTAACATCTATTTACGTAAGGAGGTGCAACATTGCTGACAAGCGCAACGAAAATGTTACAACAAAATATATGACACATATATTTATAAATAGACATCAAAACTTTTAGTTCTTTATATAGCATAAGCAGAAAAACAGTAAAATAACTAAGCAGTAAAACTTTTTTAGGCTCCATGCATATGCTCTAACTGCTTACACAGTAGTAAGTCAGCTTCCTAATTTTTTTGGAACTAAAACCAAGCAACAATAACCATTGTGCTTGGATTGGATTCTAGTAAATATTATTATCATCTCATTTCTAAGTTTGTCGCTTTTTCCGATACAGAAAATTAATCGTAGGTAACTAGTATATTTGTCACCTCCTTCTAATCCAGGAATACATGGAATATAGACGTGAATCACTTTCGCCAGAAGTACCTTTTTTAAATAGTACCCAAATATTTTTTTCCATGAAAAGTTGGACAATGAGAGCAGAAAATCATAAGATATGTTTATTTTTGACCAAACTTACGCTGAGCTATCTATCTGCGCAGCAAATGCTAACCTACACGTTAAGCAGCTTACATACTTAAGACACAATATTATTATAGGCCATCTGCTCATCTGCTATTTGACCTGTGTTAGGTACATGAAAATATATTCATACACACAGTAAGTATATAGGGTTGGTATATTAGGTAAACCACTCGGCACTCTCTAATCCATTCTATGTAGGTACCCTTGTATGTTTAGTATTATCTAGATAGGTTTGACAATTACATAATCAGCACGGACTTCACGGACATAAATACCAAGTCGGGTTGACATTAATGGCATGGGCTGCAGAGTGCAGATGCAGTTTGTAAGGGTACATGTTCAGTAACTACACAGAGAATTATTGACGTCACGTGTGTAAGGGCCATTTTATACAATAAATATAATACAATTTGCGTTATGTATATCTACAATTGGAAATAGTTCAAACCATTTTCCTGAGCACAGAAAAGGTTTCATTTCTCATTGGCAGATGTAACAGAAAATATTATATTTAAATAAGCACTTAAATTCTGAGCAGACTCAGCGTATCTGGGGCTAATATATAAAGATATGACTCATAATATCCACATCAATGAGAACCTATTCGACCCTATAATAATATTATATTATTCCTCCCTATCCCACTGCGTTTATTGCATGCAATCTTCTGAATCGCCAAAGGAAGTCAATGGTAAGAGAGCCATAATAGGGTGAAGTGAAATAATGGACTGTTCTTACAACCAAGTTACATTTGCCCTTTCCGTATTTTCTATAAAGAACTTCATTCTTTAATTGTTTTGTTAACGCTAAGAAAGAACCCTTAAACTATGAATAGAAGACAAATCAAGGGAGAATGCACAGTATTATGCACCCCAGAAAAGCCAAAGCGAAGTTTGTTGCTGGGGATTGAATTGTGAGATTTCTAGTGTGGTCTCAACACAAATAATTTTAGGCTAAGAAGAATAAAGATGATGTAGGATACTAACTGAGG
>JAAAYG020010680.1:0-17194 GCA_009936455.2 Tomocerus minor | reverse complement strand
CTACAGAAATAAATTTTTCATGCCCCAGTCCCAAGTCTCAAAACTCGAGATCTGCATAGGTAAATAGATTTCCTATGATTATTTTTCGTTTGATTGCCACCTACAGCCATTGCTGAAAATAAAATTATTGTTGTTTTATTATTGGTAGGATGTAGGTGTTTTGTTGATGCTAAAGTCGTATAACTATTATATTATCTAGCAAAAATCATGAGCAATTAGCTTTTGTATATTGAGATATCCACCAGAATTTCCTGAATAGTCTTGTTGAAAACTAATCCAGTGAAATGTTTACATCGAAAGAAACCATAACCGTATTTCTGGCTTAATCTTCAGTAATTTCCTCGATTTCCAAGCAATTTTAATAGATTACCACAATGCTAATTAATATCAGAAGTATTACACTGTATTGGATTTAATTGGATATTATCAAGCAATTACATATAAATGTTTCATAGTTCCTATAACTGTTTGTATGTGTAATAGATGAAAATATTACATGATAGTGCAAAACATCCTATATTGATAGGTATACACCTACAAGTTAGCAAAGAAAATCCACTTAAAAGTGTTAAGAGAGGAATTTGCAAGTTGCGTCACACTTTTATTATCCTTGTTGAAAAGCTAGAAGGGAGATTGAAGTGTGCTATCACTGCTATCACTGGATATGCTAATTCTGTGGAATTTCGTATACCTACATATAATACTGGATTCAAGGATTCGTGTTCTATTAAAGGGACACATTATTATTAAAATTGACTTGGGAAATCGGTAGGTATTTTCTTGAAATCGTAATAACGTTTCAAAACTTCCAAAACACGTTACAAATCCTATACCTAAGCCATGAAACTAAGTATTTAGAAGTACATGCGTCATAAAGGATGGTTGTTTTTAAAATAATTTGCGAGAAAATATCTTCAATATGTATATGTATAGTATCAAAACATATTAATGTATATCGCCTATGTTTATTGTGGCACAGGCACTATTCAGGCATTTTGGTGCGAACAAGTCAAGTCTTGTCAAAAGACATGCGATAGATTTTGATTGCGAACGCAGTTGCATGTTTCGTCTGTTCCGGTGCAGAAATACAAGTACCTACGCACTTCCCTTTCGTTAGAAGAATAATGTACAACACGAATGCACATATATGTTTATTAAAACTCACAAAGTACATCTAATTATTTATAGTACAGATACATAAACACGTCTCGTTTTTATTACAATTGCATTGTATTATGCGGGTTTAGAAAAAAGAATTTCTAGGGATCTACTAGATACGCAAATGCTCTTTACATTATTTGCGTCGCAAATTAATATTCATTTCGATTGTCTCTGCATATTATCCGCCAAAGGCTTTCCTTTCATGTCATTCACAAGTAACGCTCCTGAAGCAGTCGCAAAAGTAAACACGCAGAATGCGATATAATGGCCGTATTCAGTCACTACGAATCATTACGAAAATTAATTAAATACATAATAGACTGATGTATGAATAGGAATAAAATAATTGGGAATGTGAATGTACCCGTTCCAAGGAATGCCATTTGAGGAGCTAAAAATCCTCCAAAGTTTCCAGCAACAGCACATAATCCCATACAAGTAACACGGCCAACAGTTGGAAATGATTCTGCGGTAAAGCATGCCATGACTGCAAAAGCAGCAGCGTGACAATATCTTCCCACAAGGCACAAAATAGTCACATAATGAGGATGGTCGTCTAACACTCCAACGACTTGGAGAACTAGTAACAAAACCAGGAAAACTGCACCCAAAGACAGAAAACCAATGAAAGTCTTTCGACGACCGAATCTTAAAACACAATAAGAAAATCCAACATCATTAACTCAGCAATGTCATACAAAACAATATTCATAGTCAGTAAAAGCAAAAATGTTCATTACAAATTGTTGAAAATGATTCCAGAGAAACTTCCAGGTAAATCCAAAGCTCCCATGTACAAAACATTTAGGTAGGGATCTCCACTTAAATTTTTCATGTTGAAACTAATGCCGTAGTAGACGAGTGCGCTTGAAAACCATGCAACCATGTAGGCAATGAGTTGATTACGAATTTTCGGGTTTTGAACCACCATTAATGACTGAGCCAAACGAGAAGATTTGTCCTTTTCCGCTTCAAAGTTAATAATCTCTTGAAGCTTTTGAATATCTTCCGAACTAATCCGCTCACGACCGTTTGTTTTCGCTATTCTGTCAAAAGCATCGATAGCCTCCTTTGTTCTATTGTGACAAAGTAGCCAACGAGGACTTTCTGGTAAGAATCTACAGAACAAAGTCAAATTCATCTTTCATTTCTGCTCAAATATTATGAGCTGTGCCATGGAAAATGAATAATCTGGAGTTTCACTTACGGATATGCCAAAAATATTGAGAACACTGGAAGAGAAGTTGCCATTGTGAGATAATGCCAGTCTGGTAGTAAATATCCAGCCAATGCTAAAAACATTTCTCCTACAGCCCACAGACTCACGCATCCACAAATTGTTCTATAAGCTGGTGTTAAGAATTCCATCAGATAGTTTAAGTAAACTACAAAGCAACCTGTATGAAAAATTGTTATAAATAATAATTGGAAATTATCAGATCTACCATTTACAATTGAAAAATGATGGCAATTAAAAATTTACCTCCTACAGCAAAACCAGCCATAAATCTTGCTGCAGCATAAGAGTAAGGGTCAGGTGCCAGTCCAGATCCACACCCAAATGCTCCCATCATAAAGCATAATGAAAAAAATGCTGTCTTTCTCCCATATCTGTCTGCAAATTGTGCAGACAATATCGCTCCTACCATACTTCCGAACATTTGCACACTCGTCATTGTGTCTGTCAACCAAGAATGGTTGCAAATCAGATTCCACTAATCAAAAATCAAAAATATTCTGTTAGAATCTCTGTGTAATTGACATAAGTGACATTTCTACACATTTCAACTTAGGATGTTGTAACAGATACATGCTCAAGCTGCTAATATTTATTATAGAGTCACTATTACTAACACAGTGTCTTTGAGAAATTTAACTCTGGAAAACAAATGCAATTAAGTAACACTTTGTAATATAGTAATAATAATAGTAATAATAATTAATAATAATAATAATAATAGTAATACTTTATATGTGCAAATTGTTTACTGCGTGTATGGTTTATTGTTTACTACATAGCGTTTATTGTTTACCTGTGTATCTCACTTGCGTGTTCTAAAATAGTTAAAGTCGACAATATTTCCAAATGATATTTTAATATTGATAACTTGTGGGAGTTATGAATATTCTAATTTTAGTTAAGTTGTATTTCAAAGTGAGATTTCAAAATATTTACTTCTTGTACAATTGAAGAATGTATGCTTATTGGACGTAGTGTTCCATTGCATCCAAGCTCGCATAATTCATCTGCATACATTTGTATAATACTTGTTTCGGTTTCACATTGAAAATCGACATGACTTGAGCCGGTAAAGATTGGCGAAAGGGCGATCATAGCAGCACATATTTCTGGCGATATGATCAAGATTGTTGCCCATAATTGAAACCAAGAGTATCCTCCTAAATTAAACAGTATACAATTTCATTACAGAAATAAATTAATCTATTACTTGAATCTGTGTTGAAGGTAATATGTAGAATAAAATATTCACCTAATCGTTCCAAGAAATTTTCTACACTAATTTCGTGCACTATTGAAGTAGAAGTTTCTAAAGGGATTACCATTACAACTTTAGAACTAGAATTATATTTCAGTTCAAATTAGTCCTAAGACACTTATGCAGCAAAAACACTAAAAGCAGGAAGTAGGTATAAGTTTTTTAAAGTGCACTTGCTGTCGTCTCGTCTTGAATGTGGTTAATTTGTTTCTGTCCAAAGTAAATATCAAAATTCAATAGTGGAATTAATTTCTTCTACCTATTTCGCAGAAATCACATACGTTTATTTATAATTTAAACTCATTGATAGCTGTTGGAAGTACCGATTTACGGATTATTATGAATATATAGGATGGGTTAAACATTGGTCGTGAGTGCAAGTGCATATATATTCGTATGGTTATGAAATTTACTGCGATGTTATTAGACCTTAACCTTTACAACCTAATGCGACCATGACTTTGAACCACTACGGAATGAACGAATTGTTAATCCGGGATCCTATAACTTCACATGTTAGGTATACTATGAGTACATTTAAAGTGTACCTATACGTACCAATACTGCACTTACATGAACTGGAGGATGTACTAATACATTATTGTTACGCTCGTTGGTTGCATTCTGTAGACAGAAAGTAAAGGATTCTATTGTCATTTCTGTCCTAATCTGACTCAACCAATTTATTTGTCATCACATATTACCTATTATCTGGACAATAAATCTCGACTTTTAGAAAATGCGATTAAAATGTCACAGCACATGTTGCGGCATTATAGAAAAACAGAAAGCTATATAGAAATGAACTCATAAAATTACCTACTCCACATAGACTCACTATTATTGCAGAATACAGAAGAAACGTAAAGTAATCATGAAAATGCATGTTACACTTACTGTTGAAAGTAATTGTGTGAAATAGAAATTATGTAACCAACATGCTATATGTTTTATCTATTGTTCCCAGTGCTTGCCTCAAGTTGTCACATTGTCTTCATGAAAAGCGTAATTTCTCTGGATCTTGGTTACATAATTCACTTGAGGTAGTGTGTAGTGATGTAATAACTAAGCCCAAAAAATTCTAGACTATATAAAGTCATTATGGGAAAGTAGATTTAAAGAGTTTTATCTGCTGTAGTAGTAAACTCAACCATTATATTAGCTATATATTCATACAGAACGTATCATAAGTACAGTTAGGCTACTTTTTTCGAAACAGACATTGACGTACCCGGATTATATTAATTGATAAATAAATAGCTTAACCGTTAGGGAACCTAATGCCCAAGAAGTACTATAACAGCACTAAAACTTAATGTAATGAATAGTAATGATATTTCCCAATGGCTACTTTTAGTGTAATGGTCTGCTAAAATCAAATCGGACATGGGAGAAGCAGTAATAACTCTACTTAGTCGTCTTCCGACAATTGATTAGTACTTGAGACTGTTGTGATCAGATTTGAAGACTGAAAACATGTAGTGATGAGTATCCGTTTAATACGGAAATTAAATAAAGTTTTTATCACCAAGTTCAACCTATATAAATACAAGAATTCCTACCTAGCCTGAATTAGATTTTTTAAATACCTTCGATTTAATTATTATTTCGCGCAGGTATCATATGGGTTTATCTTAAGATACAAGCTCTAGGTATGCAAAAACGTTATAACGACCATCATTGAAGAATCAGTTTGTATGTTAGATCCCTTATCTACTTGTCTTTTGTGTATGTACTAGATATCACTTCTGGAGTTCTGGAATTTATTATGCACATGCCACCATAACTCAAGGATTTTATAAAATTTACAGAAGGTTGAAGCATTGCTCGTTTGCTGAAGCTTAGACTGTTGTAGGCAATTTAATCGGATACCCTTCGGGCAGTGTATTACATTGACAATGGGTCCATGATACATGGAGTAAAATTAAAGGTACTAAGAAGATAATATAGCTCTAGTCCCATAAACTTATTTTTTTCTCCATATTATCTACATATCTTAACATCTGTAAAATACATAAATACGTACAAGTTTTTTTCTTAAGAGCAGCATTAGTTTGTAGATGAAAAAGTTTTTGGAAAAACATGCTCGTGAAACTCACGAAGAGCAACGTCATTCTCCATAGCATAAAACATTTTTTGCGAAAAATGGGAATTCGTAGATTTGCAATGAGATTTGTCAAAATTTTAACGAGTACATGCTCAGCCTGTATTGGTTTAAGTACCAGAGTAGAAAAGGATTATTTGCTGCGCTGCACTGGATAATTGAGCTAGTTAGTGTTTTATTACTAGAGCTAGAGCACGATATTTTATGTACTTTTTACTAAGAACTTCCACTTTTGGTACTACGTTCTACCTGCTACATGATACTTAACGAAAAACAATTTTAGAATCGCGTGCAGAAAGAAACGGGAAACTTATTAATAAACGAAAGTTTCCCCTTTAGAGAAAATAAAAAGTCTGCGAGATAAATTTCAGACTTTCAGAGACGAGAGAGACTAATTTGTCTAGAAAGGTCATCGATTTATGGGTCTCTGAACTACTATTATTGTATATTGCCTGTGGTGTGGCATACGTTTGGGTACCCTTCCATACAATAAGCAGATTTAATATTAAAATGTAGGGGGTATTCATACTTGTATATAATTCGTTTCTGATCCCTTAGAGCATATTTAATTAACTGCTGTGAGTCTAAAAACGTTTCCTGTGATTCTGCTATTTAGACTTAGGATTACTTGGCTTCGTTTTTGATTTAGTAACTATATATACTCACTTAAACCAAATAGTACACTGTGTAGCTCCGTATTAAAAACTGTCTATAACCAGGAGATTGACGTAATCAAACAACCAACGTATGTCACAGGGGGCGGGGGCCAAATACAAAATCGTTATTACTTCAGTTTACTTCTTGTTGAACTTTAAGCTTTGACAGGATTAAAAATGCCATGCAATTAGCTAGTAGGGGACTATATGACATTTTTCGCGGAAATCGTTAAGTAACTATTTATTAAACATTAAAAAGATCTTTGAGCTTTCAAAAATTGCCTGCTGCCTTCCTCAGGACAAATTATAAAAATTGTAGTAACAGTAGGGGATTTGTCTCCGTAAATGGTTTGGTATTTACTGGCATTCTTTCAACTTGTATATATATATAGTAGATGAGAGTCTGTCCTGTTTGATTAAATGAGTACAACTAAGAAACTGAGTAGTATTCTTAAGAAAGTTTTCAGTCATGCATAACAGGTTACAAAGAGCATCATAATATTTGATTTCATGCTATGCACAAAATTAATTTGGGTTTCAAAGGCTTCTACTTTTTGACGTGGATGGCATTTGTAGAATAAGCTTCATTACCCAATCCAATGTTTATATATTCATAGAGGAAATTCTGATGGACATTGTAGACAAGATCCCCTTAATGAACGCGACAATGCATGTTGAGTGATTGGAAATAACTGTGCTACTGAAGACAACACACTCTTTTACGAATAATTATTTCAGACGTTAATTGGTACTTTTCCTATAATACCTCAGATAAATATTATTATTAGTCAAACCTTTACTGTCAGAAAAATCTTTTGGCCTAAAAGTGATGACATCGCGGCAATGATTGCTAATTTAATTTAATTGTGTAGATTATCATATTCAGGGATTATAAATTATTATCATAATCATGACGTGTAGATAGCTTAGTATTTGAAAATGGCTGCAAAAATTTTGATGTTAGTTGCCCAGAGTCAGTTCATTGATTCTTTGCAATGAAAAATATTCAAAATGTGCAATCAACTTTATCCTTAGATTGATTAATGAAACAGAACCTGAAATTTGTCTGCATTAATTAAAATCTGACTGCAATCAGCCAGATACTTAAGCGTAATTATGTCTACATGAACAGAAATTTGCATTCTGGTTAAAAAGATCTTCATAATATATGAGTTTTAGGAGGAAATTTTACAAACACAAATATTGGCAATTGCTGTGAGTGGTGAATTGTGTGATGAAAAGCAGAAAGCGTAAAAATATTCCGCAGCTTTCTCCAATTAAGATTATATGCTCGAAAAGGGGGAAGTGTGAATGCGGGAGGGAAAGTGCTGTTGGTAAGTTTATTATATATTCAGATCAACTAACTCTACTTAAGCTAACATGTAGGATAGGGCATAACAAGACGTGCTGCATGTTTGATATTTCGTTGATGTACATATTTAGAGCTATTAGTTTATTGCAGTCGACACAGTACAGTGTCGTGTACACCTCACGTAGTTTGCAAGAGTTAGTTGAAAGGGAAAAAAATGCGGAGTCGAGTATTAAGGGCAGGAGTGCATGGAAAGCAACAGAATGTAGAATGTACATATATTTACATACAGTGCTTACACTGCTTTATGTTAAAAAAGCAGAGACGAGGCTCTTTATTCATCTTGACTTGAGCACTTGTTTTTGAATTCAGAGTCGAATCACTATTCTAGATTCGTATTTCCGTTTCCTGGTGCATACGAAACAAGAGCTTCTCTCGGTTAAATCTTGTCAAGCTTTGTCTCCTCCGAGGAGAAAGTTCAAATCTAGGGTAAATTTAGACTACTTGACTTGAGTTGACTCCATAATGCTTTCTCTCTCTCTCTGTGTATATGCTGGAAAGCTAAAAAGTCCAAATACTAAAACAGGTTTAACATATGTATTTTGTATCATATCATAGTCGAAATTTATACGTAAGGACGTAAGGTACTTGGAGAAAAATTCAACATTTCGTACCTCTGAAAATGTAGGATGTAAAACAGTTAGTGCCTAAAAGACATTTTAATTTATAACGCAAAAGCTCAAAATGTCCTCCTCCGGGTATTGTACTCTTTTCGTATTATGTCAAGGTACTTAAAAAGCTCCCATAATTATTAAAATGACGTACTCATGCCCATAAAATAGCACGTTAACAAATTCTTCATAAATTAAAGCATGTGTGACCTAGATTGTATATTGCGGAAGACTTATGGCATTATAAATGTACAGAAAGTAGGTAGAGAAGAGCACTTAAAATATAAATCTGAGCAGTCTTTAGTATGAGATTAGAATTTGCGGCGGAGACTGACATATAATGGCAATGACATGGCTACTTTAACAACAAAGCTCGGAAAAGTTCTAATGTGTTTGTTTGCTCGTTTTTCCATTTTGCTCTGACCTGACTCCTTCTAACAAAAGATTGAAAAGAGGAAGGGATTGAATAGAGTGAGGGGAGTCCTTTAGTGAGCGACATATTTACTATATACAATAGTAATCTTCTTGTATAGTAGTATGTGACTTAGATTGAGGTTCACACGTCTCCTCCTTCTCATCTCTTGTGTGTGCGTACGGTCAACATGATAGAAAAGTAAGAAAAGGACTTGACATAGCGAGCTGGACATTTAAAAAACTTTAAATATGAATAGAATGGAAGGAGAGAGAGAGTTTTTTGCACAATAAACAGGGAGAGAGTGGTGTGCGGAAGTATATACAATATAAATGGCGAGGGAAAGTCCAGGAGCTTTGGCTAGAGAGGGAGTGAAAGGGAGAATAATGTGAGATAGTGGAGTAGTAGAGCAAGGGAGTTGGGCTCTGAAAGGAAACTCTCCTCGTCTCGTGACAAAAAAGAGATTTGGTCAGTGTCCCGAATTGCCTTCTTGTGATTTCCCTCAAAATGCTTTTTCCTTTGGCTTTGATTCCGCTTGGCATTGACTTCTTATTCTTTTCTTCTCCGTGATATCTTCAATCTACTTGAGTTTAGAAGTCTATTCATCTCAAGTCAAAGTCAACTCTTGAGTTAGTAATCTCAACTGGACGGAGGAGCCGAAGAAACCAAAGCACATCAGATCCAGAAAATTCAACTAAACTCTAGTCCACTACACTCGACTCTACGGTTACACACTCCCCAACCAAAGTGACATGACATTAGAAAGAACTCTGGGGAAACTACGTTTGCTTGTACTGGGCATGTGGAAACTAAAAAAAAACTCACACAACTCAACTCACATCACTAGAGATGAGTTGACAGAGTTTCCACTTCCCTTTACTCTAACTACCAAAATCCAAGTTGGATAAACCAAGACATTTTATTACATTCATCCTGAGCTCCTACTTGCAAAAATCTCTTTTATAACTATAATATACGCATACACTGATACATGTTTACATTATATCTCAATTAATATATTCAGAGAAAATATCTCTTTTATCCTGGTTTAGCATTTACAGATTTAGTCACACTATTGTAAGAATAAGAATTTCTATTCTATCTTTGAAAAACCTAATAACTTTACAATATCATAGCATTATAGATCCAAAGTAAATTAGGATTTAGGATTTGTATCAAGCACATATTAATATTAATACATAAAGGAACTATATAGTTTCTCCTTCAAAATAAATCATGTGCAAATATCTGGCGAAAATGTCGGCTAGTGCATAAACTAATATTAAGTAGGATGGGTGGTTTGCGTCACTTGACTACATTGTGTTAGGACTTTAAGCAAAAGCAGTACATTCATATCTCATTAGCCCTAAGCAGAACTAAATGCATCCCATAAATTACGATTACGGTGAAAGGAGTCTCTATTGCTATATTACGCAAATAATAGACAGAAAACACACTGTGGATGAATGTAATTTTGAAACTGGTCCACTAAAAGTAACAGACTTTCCCTAATTACACCCCACATCCCATTTACTTTCCTATCATTCATCTTTTTTTAGTTCACCAAGCCAAAGAAGAGAGAGAGAGAGTCAGCTAGCAGCTAGCTGTAGATAAAAGATGGAGGGCTTTCTCTTCCCTTATTACACACACGCTTGTCTTCATAAGTATATTACTGCAAAGAAAAAGCAAAGCGGGCTTTTGTCGTAAATCATAGCAGAAAAAGTTTTCCTTCTTACAACGCTACAGATACTAAATACAAACTACATTAGCCCATTTTTTCGTAACTAAAGATAAGCAATAATTATGAGCACACAGTAAATGCTAAAACGCTGTTCAGTCTACCAGTTTGGTATTCTTATTTCTTCCTACACAATATTCTTAGGTTTTACCGTTCCGAATAATGTTTGAATTTGTCAATAATAATTATTATACCAAACAAATGCACAAAAATCTAAAATTTTATTCTCATTGTTGGTGTTTTTCTTCAGCTGATAAGCCAGTAAGTCCCAGCAGAGGTACAGAACAGATTGTGCAAGCAATAATTCAAAATCCTTAAAATCAGTCACAAGTGACATTTCATGATACGATTGCCATATTGTATACTATTTCTATGAATTGCATGTTGCAGGTGTGTTTTATCTGAACGTATGTTTTTGAATAAATGTTTAGACGATAGCTGGAAGAAATATTGTATCCATCCGATGTGTAATTTCCGAAATGTGTGACAGGCGCTATTTGAATATGTGTGTTGTAGTATGGTGGTCGTGAGTAAATTAATATTCAACGACCTCCTCAGGGATAAGCTGATGTTTCTATGCATTTTCGATAAGACGTACACTGTACGTAGTTAAGTAAGCTAATATTTACTTTTATGGTAATGTAGGAAGGACCACAAGTCAATTTAAGTGTAGCCACGTCAGCAGCCTTACATTACTTGAGTTCTTTTAGTAGTAGAGGAAGTGTAGTTAGTTAGAGCTATGAGCTAGGGTAGCCTGCTAAGTTTTTGAATGAGATTTCCCCATATTCTGTTGTTATAGAATGTGCCGTGTTGTGTGTATTCACATTATAATATTGTGGCTGCTTGAGACTCATTGTGAGTTAGTTAATGCTTTTACGGTTTGTAGGTTGTAGATATGCCAAAGGAATGCCGCAGGATGCCAACTGAAGAGAAAGCATGCCACGACGGCTTAATTTCTTATGTTGCTCTTGCCTTCTTTAGGAAGGAAACGTTGCTCCTTGTCTAAAATAGCATTTTCTCACTGCCATGAAGACATCAACATATACTTACATTTAATCTGTATACCAAATTCCTAAATAGAGAATTAGGTATTCGAAATCAAGCCCCATAGCTCCAAATAGAATTCGATACCCGCTACAGGCTTCGTTTTTGACACCGGAAAAGAGCTTATATTATTGGTTTGTATTTCAGTGGTTCGGCAAATCTGACTATAACATGCTTTATCTTTTCAGTATATAGAAAGGGTATATATTAGACTCTTGGGCACTTGGTTTCTTATTAATGGCTTTCATTCGACTTAACCTTCCACTGTAGGACACAGTTTTTTGTTAGACATACATCGTTGACGTAAGTTAATACACTTATAAATATAGTACCGACATTTGCAGGGCGGTGAAACCAATATTTTATCAACCATACGTCCTAACGTTCTTCGCCAAACAAATGCAACTAAGAAAAATATACGTCGCTGATAGCTGAAATGCTTTCTCTGAGTATCGAGCCCTACTTTCCGCAACGTCAATAGTTAATGTAAACATGGAAAATGCATAAAACACAATTGTTAACAGCCAAACCAAATCCCTAGCATATCAACCTAATTACAACTACGCTATGCTTACCCAATGGTGACATAAAAACCGTATTCCTATGTGAATTACCTAGACACTGTCAGATCACATCTTACTCTAAGTCCACAAAACGGGGCTATGTGCAATAACTTCCAATATACGTCTAAGTCTGAGTGATTGAATTTTCAAGGCAAGCGAGAGATTGATGAGAACTGAGCTTGGAGCAATAAATTATGGAACATTTTTGAAATTAATATGTTACTAATAGAATTTGTGCCTTGGCAAAAGAAATATTGATAATTTCAGAAACTCACTTTGTCTAGGGATGTTATTCCAATGTCTCCAGTCTAAATATCGCATCTCGTATGGCCTAGAAAAAAGTGGATGGAGAAAGGTTCATAGAGTAATAGGAAAGCTGACAAGCCTATTCATTTGTAATGGAAGTTTTTAACCAAAAAGCCGAATATTTAACAAGAGTCTTTTATTTGGTGTATCCGGGCTGTTTTTCTAAGACGTGCTATCTCAATTTCAAGACTGCTATTTGTATACAGTCTTTATAATACTTATAACTTGTATATATAACAATGAATACGCCTGCATTATATATAATGTATTTGTTCGTATTTTAATAACTGGGTAGATGCAGAGGTAGCTGTAAGTAGAGAAAGTAGAGATGAAGCTGATGAAAAGGGAAAAAAGGCTCGTGGGCCTAGAAATGTGAGTTCATGGTTAAGTATTGCCTTGGGAAGAGGAGAGGGAGGGATGTGAATAGATTCATTCCACTCACTCACTCCTTCACTCAATATAGATATCCATCAATCAATTTTATTTTACTTACTCTGTTCTGCTCTAGTTTCTTGTGGTATGTATGTTATGCCGCGGCGCTTTCCATTTCTCCGAACATACCATCACTCCATCCATTTCTCTGCCTACATATATACACGGAAGAGCCATTGAGCCCGTCTGCGTAGAGTCACTTGAATTCTGCAATATTACGGCTATCCGTCTTTCTTGAGTTGTCTAACTGCAGACTGGCTCGAAGGTTAAGATTCCGAGGCAAAATCTTTATTGCTTCTTCCGACGAATATTGATCACTTTTACACAGAGTAGGGAGTACCAGGACTAAGGTATGTACTAATATTTGTGTTAGTTTACTAATAAAAGGAAATCCCTAACTATCCATCTAAAACAATCTATATACTCCTATACCCTGCAAATTCTGACATGAAAAAAGACTAGCGTCAATAGATCCCTGCCTTTTCGTCAGTCCTTTTGATGTTGTAATTTATGCCAATAGTTTACACAAAAAAACACAATGCACCTACAAACTGAAGCAATAAACAATGTTACTTATAAATATACAGAATATACTTGTACACTGAACACAGCTCAAATAAATACTTTCTACAAAAAACACCAGCTAAAGATTAGCTATTACTTTTCTATGAACACCAAATATTTATGCAATGTAAACGGAAAAAGCAGTAAACAACACCAATACTGTATATTTTTCACAAAGCGTGTACCATCGATCAATCAAGCCGACTTACACTGATAAAAATTCTTGACTACAATTATTCCATTGCAGTTTACACATTTAGATTATGTAAATGTTTAATGCAGTAGCACTCTGTTATTTCCGGATGGTTTATGTAGAAGTTTATCTGGGTTGCAGTCCGAAAGTCGATGTGCAGAATTTTTCACGAGTGTCTAAACGGTGAAGACAGTTTGCTACTTTTCAGCAGAATTTTGCGTAGTTAATAATAACTGCGCAGTATACATAATTAATTCTCATTTTAGGATAACTATATATCAATCTTTTATAAGGATTACACATATGTAGTCAATTAAATCTTTGAAATGCTAAAAAATGTTTAATTTTGTTGTTATTATTTTCGTGTTATAGTAAAACGAATGATTTAGCAATAGGTAAAAGAGTGTTTCTATTTTGTTTTCCAGTTTGCAACGTAAGCATAACATCCCGGAGTGTAGCGACTCGTTCAGGACTCTCATGGGTTCATTTGAAATCGCCAGAGCTGGAAGGACCTACGTCATGCTGGTGGCGACTGCATAGTGCTCCTGGACAACGAATAGAAGTCCAGATACATCGTTTGGTATCCGTCGGCACCTTTGACAACTCAACCCAAAAGTAAGTAATATAAAGGGGAGTCTATATATCTCATGCAAATGTGACTATGATAATGTGAGTGGAAATCAAATAGCAGACAGACACTCCTACACTCCTATCCTCACCCTCATCTCAACTTTGAAGAATGAAATAGAACGGGATTAACTAACTCATTAAATTCTCACTGACGAGTATATAATACACTAGGCCTTTCATTTCCATTTGTTTCATTTGTTTGCATGAGAAAGTTGCACATCCGCTACAGTAATCAATCTATTCATATCCGTGAGCTTGCTAAGAATATAGACGCCCACCCAACTTCTCTCACATCACATTCCCCGGATGTCACCCACAAACCTTTCCCAACGTTACATCGGTCACGTCAACCAACAACTAATATTGCTAAACAATAGGAAATCATTTTAACATTTGGTTAGATACGATAATACTATATGGTCATAAATAGTCTACCGTATAACTCTTAATAGTTGCAGTGTCAGCTACTGTTTCATCAACTAATGATATTTTACCCTTTAACCAGGTGGGCTAATTAAGTAATTATTCAATGCATAATTTTATTTAAAAAGAACTTTTCATAGTTTGTTGCACAACCCGGGTGCTCAGATAGTTAATAATTTCCGTAACAAATTCTAATCTCATCGGATATGGGCGCTTATTAGCCTCAACTCAGTCACAGTTTATAATTCAATACTCAAAATCTATTGATGTTAATAGCAATAGCAGAATGAAAGTGGGTGTCATTATTCAGATGGTGTCATTTTTTCTGTATCTATTTTATGCTAGGAAATAATAGTTTCTTCAGGGTAATATAAGTAAAAAATGAGGGTCAAACGCTCTAATCGGTGCTATACGGTAATCTTTATTGGCATTTACTGATAGGTGGTTTCAATGTGAAAGCCTTTCAGTGTACACAAGTCTGATTGTAGTTTATAGGACAATATACATTGGAGGAAATAGAATGCAAGTGACATTTATATTTAAACTTTGGAAAAGATCCCCCTGTTCGTAGCAGAAGGATTTTGGCATGGGCCAACTGGGCCACTTAATTTTCTAATTCGCGTCATTCATTTTGGATGAGTCATTCCATCCATACGTCAATGTATAATAAAGAGGGGAAGAGCAGAGGTGAAAGGGGATGGGAATCCCAGCTCACGGTTCTCAGCAGGACATCTAAAGGTTAAACATTGCTGCTCTACTGGATACATATCCAGGTCAATGTAGTGTAGCAAATGGGTCACATACGGAGACTCTACTTGCCAAATGAGCACTTTCTCACTTGCAAAATTAGCCATTAAACCTCATCGGTTTACCTCACTATCTCCACTCTTATTGCATTTCACCAAGTTTATAGTCTCAATCTCACTCGGTGTAATGGATGCACATCAGATACGTCGTCAATGTTCAGGTTACTACAAATATTCTAGTAGTGATAGGATAATCAAAGGATTTGGCACAAATTATATATTCTACATTTTCTGACAATGAAATGCTAAACCAACTTTTATCTTCCGTTGACCTATCTAGCAAGCATTTCCTTCGGTGCCCTTCAAATGGATACCTTTATTTTTATATCTCCTTTACACATTTCGATTTTATAAGTTAGAGCCTATAATAATTTGTAGAAAAATCTAGCTAGTAGATAATTTAACTTTTTAAATACACAAACACGACAACTGTAAAAATCACAATGACTTTGATGCAAATCTGTGTCTATTTTTCGCGATGGGCAATGGCCCGCAGCAGTAGCACACATAATTATGCTTTCTAGCGTGAATAGCCCGTTATAAAAAGCATGCTCATTTATAAATCCATCAATAAAATGCATAAATTAAATATTAATTTATTCTATAATTACCAGGTATGAGCGTAGTTTTTTGTTTAATGCATTGTACTTTCGTCCGGAGGTTTCGGTGCATCTTTCATTACAATTTAAATTTTAGGTTTCAGTCTGGTTTCAAAATGTTTGTTATTTATTAATAGATAATTTGAAAGGAGAACGTTTTTGTTTGTTGTAGTTGTAAATGTACTAAAATAAGAAATAAGATACAAGTACATTATGTATAAGCCTAAAGAAGTTAGGGCTATAGGGAAGAATGATGTACGGTTTATTCTGACATATCCACTGAGAGGATTTGTATAGGGCAGAAAATGCAATTTACAATTTGTATTAGTGGAGCTAAAAGAGACAAATTGCAAGTCAAGTGATGATCCCTAGTGTACTGTGTGAGCATATGACAGACGGCAGTGAAAACTAATGACCTTTTAAAGAGGATCAATTTTGTGTGCTAGAATAGAGTGTAGTGTGCTGGTACTGTTAGGTAGGGAGGTGTCTTAGTTGGGTTTGCGAAATGTGTTCCACGATGTGATGGAGTCTGTTTGAGTTTGCCTTATGAGGGAGAGATGTATAAAGGGAGTGCTGCCTGTATGTAGTCGGTTAGCTTTTGGCATCTATTGGTATTGCTCATTTCTGTCGCATCGTCTCCTCCTTCAGCTCAATGTGAATTGAGCTGAAGATGTGGATGCGAGGAGTGCCTGTAGTTCTGTCCCTGTATGTTGTGTCTTATCGTGAGATATTTGCTTAGTTAGTGTCATGAGTCACGGCATTCATTATATCTACTGCTCTTTCTTTTGCATAAACGAACATAGTTACATGGCCATAATACGTGTAAGTGGAGCAGTTATAGAAATATAGTCGCTGCACTGTGGGTAGGTGTTCAACTCAAAACGAAATGAGCGGTGCCTGGAAATACACGATACTTAAAGGGCGCCGGAGAGCGCGATCATATTGTACATAAAAAATAGAGCAAAAAATTAGCTTTCGTTGAGTGTTGATCCCATCACCCGCAGTTAGCCGCAAAGGGAGATATTGGCAATTGAAAATTTGCTGCCCATAACGAAAATTTTGTTATGCCATGGTTAACTGGTAAA